>JAQGCB010001225.1:0-15487 GCA_034698835.1 Protaphorura tricampata | reverse complement strand
ACAAATTCTCTTTGTTCAACGGGATCCTCAGAAGCTGAAGTCTCAGACTCATCCGCTGAGAATAGTGAAGAAGATGAAACGCCCTCTGGATCTTTGAGTCTTTGAGTGCCCAAATGCAAAAGATGCACACACCCCATCATTCACACTCACAATCCATGCACACACCTCCAACAACCTCCAAGGTCAATCATAATAATAACAACAGCAAATCACCATCCAATCATTTGTACCTTAATGACCATCAGAGAATCATATTTGAAGACATTTCCTATGACATTTAGTTTCATCGTCAGATATTTTATTTGTGTGCCTGTGTGTACGTAATGTATTTAATTATTTTACTCATATAACTATAAATATATATAAATGTTAGCATGTGTTTGTGAATTATTATTATTAACGAATTAATTGTCGAATAAACTCGCATCAATACTTCGATACTATTTTTATTACCAAATGAATTCTAGAGTGTATTGTACTTTTTATTACTACATTTGGTTTAATGCGTGGAAGTTTCGTGCCATCGTGTCAAATACAAAACCATTAGGGGATGCATCCAGTAAATAAACTCTCTTCTATTTTACGAGGTTCAATTCTCTCGTGGTCACTTTTCAATTTTCTACGAGAATGAATGATATTCCAGAGCAATCCTTACAAAAATATTTTAAAAATTCTAATCCGATCATCTGAACGCATTGGTTTTTGCGATGATTAACGTAAAACTGTTATTTATTAGCTTTTTACAATTCGACCCAACAATTGACAATTTGATTGGAATAAGATTTTTATTCCGTATATAATTACGACGAAACACTTTATAACGAGGTATGATTTTTGAATAACTTATGTCACAAAATTTAGTATTTCATCTAATAGAATCCCGGGCTATTATTAGTAAAATAAAAAATCTGGACCCTTGGAACCGTACCCTAACGACCTTATAATGAACATACATATGAATAACTCATGATGTACACATTTTTTACAACATTCATTTGCTCATGTCAAAATACTTTGAACAAAATTAGAAAATTAGACGTTCAAGAAAAGTGGCCCATGACTTCCAATAGTCCAACCTATTGTCTTTTTTCCATTTCTCTTCCATTTTCATTGACTCCATAAATTCCATTCTCTTACCAAAAGCTCGAGGTTTTGATTTGAATACGACTTCAGGAGCATTCCTGTTTATGGAAAATCCATGTTAATTTACGTAATTAGGATTGTACTTTACATTTTTTAAATGGTAAAACAAATTGATGCACAGATGCCGGCTTAGATAAAATTAACAAGGTTTCTTAATCTCTGATTAACTCTGACAAATGAAAAAACGAAAATAGTCACGAACATTGTTGTACGCGTAATGCACATAGGGTAACAATGACAATTCAAAAGTACAGTTTCCTCAGCCTATCACTTCCTTCAATTACTTCCTTAGAATATTTTAGAATTGGTGTCACCAAGTAATAATCTTTTTCTCGATAGCGATGATTATTCTTTGTGAATTAATTCATAGCTCGAGCACTATGTGCATCAAATCCATACATATGTATAATACAACATACAACCTCAAAAGGATACCGCACAAAGGGCATATATGACAAATGTCACTCGGTCAGAATTGGCCAATTTTTCGATATGCTGTAGCCCTTGACCTCCTGAACAACTTTTGTGAAGGAACCATCCTGAAATTCCTAACCGTTTCGGACTTGTCATTACACAAGTGGCCCGGAGGAGGCTTAGCATGCTCGGTTTAGGGCACCTACCCCTTTTGTGTATTAATAAGTCCGAAACAGTGAAGATTTTGGGGGTGGTTCCTTCACAAAAGTTGTTCAGGAGGTCAAGGGCTATAACATATCCAAATATCAGCCAATTCTGACAGAAGTTACTTTTCCATGCCTATCCTGTGGTATTCTTTGATTTTTATTTCTTTTCAAAATATCATTACGAAATTAGTGACGTATGTATTTGCGTATAATTATTTGTATAATTGTGAAGTGTATAGTGTATTATTTGTGAATTTGCTGGAATTATTTAAATAATAAAATTAATCAAAAGTTGGGAACTGAAGGCCTAAATGTCAGTTGTTTATTTTGCAATGGAATATTCAGTATAAATATTTTAGCCAGATTCATCTTCGCTACCACCATGAAATGACTGGGACATATATTTGTATATTCTGTCTGTGTGTGTGTGTAGTGTTAGCGTCCTGAGTGACAACAATGGGTCGTACCTCTTTCCTTTCGTTTCGGAGCTCGAATATTATTATGTTTAAAGAGATAGGATGTTTTGTTGTAAGTTTTGAATGCATCCTAGTTTGTACGTATTCGTTCGTATGCCATGAGGGAGGTAGGTAGGCAGGCACATGAATAAAGGTAGGTGTTTGTGTGTGAATTGAATGCGCTGCTGGAGTACATTGTCCATTTTATTTGAGTCTTTGCATTATAACGATGGACTATTCATTCAATGTAATCCTACGGGCAAAAATTACACCTCATTGTATTTACTATCGCTGAGCTGACTGAGTGAGTCGATCTATACAGATACAGACTTCCAAAGAGGTGTTTTTGTTATGCCATGCCGGTGATTCACGTCTCATTGTTGGGCTATTGATTTTGTTTAGGAATTGTAGTAGTTTTAAAAAATAGAGAAGATTTTCTTTATATTGTTTACGAGAATAAAATATGATTCAGCCAATAAAAACCATTGTGGGCCGTGGGCAACGCCAAACTTGATGAACTATATGTATTTCTTTCGGTATATTAAAACTTATGACTGCCACGAGAGACACCAAGAATTTCATTCAACAAATTTTTTTCGGTTTTCATCAATTTGACAAAATTAACACAAACACAAATTATGCCAGGTCACAGCATCATAGTCGTATGGATCTACCTGCTGCTGATCCTCTGCAGAGCCAATAGAGCGGTTCGATTCATTGGCCTTCCAGATAGGATGGCAACGGCAACGATTTTTTCCCAATCGTGTTTTTTATCTGCACTAGGCAAATTATAAGTCCAGGACCCAATGGGTGTTAGTGTTGTCTATTTACCTCCTCCATGAGAAATACGCCGGTATGCGTGACCATGCCTTGCAGCGATTTATGACTATTATTGTATTTCAATAAATAGAGTAGTATCAATTTGTTAAGTGTATTAACCTCTTAATTACCCCACTTAAAGTGTAATTTCATTCTATATGTATTAAAAATCAGTTAAATCAGTTTGCGTAAGATAATACAGGCGCCCTTCGCACAAAATTCAATTATTCGTCACTTTCGACCTCCTATAATTAAGATTTAGTTGTAACTTTTTGAAAATTGGTATATAAACAACAAAATTGGGCTTCTGGAGGTAATGCACTAATTAAACAAATTCTGAAATGCTTTCCAATTTTGCTTGAAGCCTATTCAAGATAGTCCAAAGAGCAAATGCGGCAAGAATGCACATATTATCGACCAACCCCCTACGACTATCTGCTTATAATATTTTTATAGGATTGAAGTAAAATTAAACATGATTGACAATGAAAACAGCTTAAAAACGCTAATTTTTTGAATAGAGATTTTAAACACCCTTCACAGTAATAATTCCTCACAATTTCATACACAATAATTTCAATAACTTGAACTTTAATTCTTTATCTTTTTACAAAATGTATATCATCACTATTTTTTGAAAGGACCCAGACAATGGTGAGCCACGCTACGCAATGCCCTTACCAAAAAAAAATGTTACAAACTTATAGTGTTGGATTTTAAACTGCTCTTCTCTTCGTTTGATTAATACATAAAACAAGGAGAAAAATAATTTAACCTATTGAGAGTAAATGAGTGAAAAGAAGAGTCACGGACGGACGGGACTGACGACTGACTGGATCTGAAGAATCGGAGAATGAATGCTTGCTTCTTTTTTTATATTTTTTATTCCATGAGGAGAAGAGTGATTTCAAAAGAGCCATACGAATACAGTACTCTGCCATTCCATCCATCCAGACTGCCATACATGCCAGGACATCTTCTCACATCTCATCTTTTCTGTAGTAACTTCGTTCCTTACTTACGTACTAGTTTGAAGAAATGAATAAAGAAAAGAAACTCGTAAGAACTATAAAGAAACTTCACACAATACACCATAAATTGCACTGCATTATTGCAGATTTCAATTCTGTACTTCCTTTTCATTTCGTCCGAACCAAGTAAGTTTTTCTTTTCACTCGTCCCAGAATAAGAAGAAGAGAAGAGAAAAAAAAATCTGGTACAAAAGATGACAGGAGGGATTGAGAGTTGGTTGGCAGAAGTCGTTCGATTCCTTCTCATTCCATTTCTTCGTGTCTTCTGAGTTCTGATCAGCAAAACCCTTCAGAATTCAAACACGTGTTACTGACTGGAACCCAATTTCTTCTTGGAAAATAGATACACGATACACAGTAAGATATGCAATCAAAAAATATATTGAAGTCAAGCAGGCAGGCGTCAATTTTTAGACAAGTCTGTCCTGTATTGTATTTGTATTGCATTAATCCAGGCATTGTTGAAAGTATAAAGTCTTTCATGGATAATCGTGACAAATTTTGATCAGATACGCCAGAATCCATTGAAATACAAATACGAAATTGTTCTAATGAACTTATTCTATGGACATGGATCCAAAATTAACAACACACGATTTAACATTCATACATTTACATTTTACAACATAATACGGAGAATAGTCAGTGGCAAAAATAAATTGTAGTGATTACCATATTTCGTATAATAGAAGCCTGTCTCCAATTGAAGCCCGGTCAACTATAGAGTACAATGCTCTGAATGCTTTGCCGTACGACTCTGCCACCCTCATGTACTCACAGAAGCCAGGTCTCTAATACAAGGCTGTCCAGATGTACGATTTTACAAATAAATAGAAGCCTACAATAATACTTTTATAGGGCTTCTATTAGAGGAAATACGGTAAATCCATTTCAATTCTAGGTCGCTTTTGAATGATTGATGCATTCAGGCAACTTTGTTATTCATTAGTTATATGTAAAGTAAATACATTTTAACCGTTCAGCTTTGAATAATGCTTGGTTTTCTTCCTACTGATCCTTAATATAAGCAAGCACAAACTCAATTTTTATAAAAGTCAAAGGGCTAAGATTGGTGTCAAAATTTTTATTCCGCACTCCTCAATGTTTAAGTAAAAATCCGTGGCCTTTCGCATTGTAAATGGCATCAACACACAGGGCGGTCCAGAAAATGCTGGCACACTTCGAGTAATATTAGCCTTGGAACTTGGAACTGCTTGTCCGATTTACTCGAGATATCGAAATATGATTCATTAGAAAGTCCGTAGAATTCACAGTACAATTCAATTAAAACTCAAATCAAACTTTCGGGCTATCTAATTGGCCGATCATTCACTCAGAGTGCATGCGCCCGCATTCTCTGGACCACCCTGTACATATAAATACATAATATGTAAATCAGCGAAGTTTTAATAGAAAAAAAAACAACTTTTGTTTTGGAAAGATGTGATTTTCATAAATCACATGTTTCATTTGCCGACCCCAATCGCTGTCACCGATTAGGTAAATACGTACTTCTAGTTTTTTCTATCCAGTTGGAGCTATGTTAGCTCTCTTGACCTTAATATAAGATAAAATTATTTAAAATCCCAGCCAGTGCAGATAGAAAATCACTCCTCGTGTGTCTTTTTTTGACATATCGTGATTTTTTTTCGAAATGTGCTGCGGTGCAAGTGCATGGAATTTTTATGACAGTCTTGGAGAAAGTGAAAGTTGACTTTCTTTCCAGCAGCCAAAAAAGTCAGAAGAAAATTTCATGAAGAAAGCGGAACGCTAAAACCTGCGATGAAAAAATTCACAGCCACCGCCAGAGTTTGAGTTTTTGAAACGTGCTTTCTTTTATTTTGAAAATTTCAGTCGATTTTGTTTCAGTTTTTTCGACACTGAATTTTTAAAAATACTGTAATTCCAGAGTGGAAATAATTTCATATTATTTTTCCGTCGACGAAGACAAATACGTGTATACAAATAAATCCACCTGAATAAAGGATTCTATAACCGGAACTTCGGAAATATTACGTAATGGCGGTGAGTCATTGTTCAAAGTTTTAAATTTAATATATTAATTTGTTAATTAATAATTAAATGTAATTATTCCTCGACATATTTTAGAAAGATAGACTTGAAAATAATTTTTTGATTTTAACTGCTTTAATTTTATAGCAAAATCCAAATGAAGATACCCAGTGGAATGATGCACTTCGACAGCATGGAATTATACCGGAAAAACCAAAGCCGGAAGTGGAAATCACTGAAGAACAAATTATGACTATGCTTGACGCGACCGTACTGGACAAAACTGGAGAGAAATGTTAGTGGAAGAGTTTTCTTAATTACTTTATTGACACTATTGAATTAGATACTCAAGAAAATCATTTAAACCAGTCAAATCAGATCTACCAAAGTAATGGAGTAAATAGCACCCTAATATATATATATATTTAGATTTGTTCAAATCTATTATTTATATCGGCAAGTTATCCAACAGCAATGCACGACAACAAGCACATTAAATATTAATTGAAACTTTTTTTCTTCTGACAATTAGCCCGAGATTTAACTACAAAGACACTTGACGAGCTGGACGAATTAGAAGATGACGAAGAGGAAGCGATACTCATGCAGTACAAACAGAAACGATTGTTGGAAATGAAGGCAGAACTTGCGAAATCTCAATTCGGAGAAGTTATCGAAATAACAGCGTAGGTTGTCTTTCTCTGATTGCAATTTACTAGTGTAATTTTGTATTGTAAATTTCTTACCTATACGCTCCACCAAAAAACATTAGTTTAATATCAATTTCTAAACATCTCACTTTTACGTTGCAGGGCGGACTATGTACAAGCAATTAATAAAGCTGGTAAAGGCATATGGGTTGTCCTTCATCTTTACAAACAAGGGTAATCATTTACTATTAATTTTAATTCTGCTATAACCAGAATGTCAGAATTAATGACTATTTTTTCCCCTGCAGGATCCCTATGTGTAGTTTGCTCAACCAATTCATGGCAAGGTTGGCAGTCAAGTTTCCTACCACAAAATTTGTCAAAAGTATTTCTACAGTCTGTATTCCGGATTACCCGGACAAAAATGTCCCAACGATTTTTATTTATCATGAGGGTATAATGAAGAAACAGTATATTGGGGAAGACTCACTTCGGGGCATGAGATTAACCATTGAAGGTGAGCATAGATGAATTCAATCAAATTCTGGCTGTTAGCATATTGACTAGGATGCGAAAATTATTTAGATTGTCAACCTTTTGGATCTGACCAGTTTCTCTAATATTTCTTATGAATTTTGTGATTTCAGAGTTCGAATATGTTTTGGGAATCAATGGAGCGGTGAAAACAACGATTGAGAAGGACCCACGTCCAAAAATAAAAGATGCAATGATGTCTCGATTGGGTGGTGGGCGTGGAGATGAGTCCGATTCAGATTAACATTAATTCTTATATAGATTCGATTCGTGTGTGACAAAAAAACGACCAAAGTGCTTTTTGTATTGTAATTGTACAAAGATTGTGCATCTTGTCTTTTTGAAAATGTTGTGTTTGTTTAACTACTAGTCTGAGAAAAATGATCAATGAAAATGAAAATGATATCGATTTCGGCCTTCCGTCATCGATTCCAGTCCAAAATGAAGTATTTCTGTCCATTTCAATGCCCCTAAATTGTTAACGTGTTTAGTAGTTAAGTTAATTAATTTTGTGTGAAATTATTTAAGGTTCAGCAGGCATCAGCTTCAACACTTAACATTGCATGTTTAATGATAAATGGGATTGAACAAAATATTCGTTATACCTCCTTGGTTGTTATTTTGGGCTTAATTTTCAGGGAATGTTCATTGCAGGGTTACGATTTTTTATTTGTTCTAAAATGTGACTTAACATCAATTTTTTTGTGTGTAAAATAATATTATCCCATGAATTATGGAATTACAAAGCTTTAACCCAACGAGTCCATTTTGCACTTTCTTGTGGGGTTTATTTGTTCATTAATTATAAGGAGTGCGATGAGCGACACGACTAGGGCTAAGTCAATGACAAAATCAGAAGGAAACGGAAACCGGAAACGTGTGAAGATATAGGATGAAAAGTAGACGCATATTGAGATTACGACACGACTATGTAATACTTGAGTAGGATTCCAGTGTAGGCGTAGAGATGTTCATTAATGAACGAATGAATAATTGCAATTGAGATGAACCTCTTCATTAATCTTTTTACGGCAAATAAACAACTAGCAGTAGTGGACAGACGGCAGACGGTAACGCTAAAGTAATAGAACATTGTATTTTAAAATGTGTCACAATTTAGGTGTATTTATATTTTTCATTGTTGCCCTTGTCGTGGTAATAATAATGGAGAAGAATCCATTCGTATTTGCTGATCCTTTGCCAAAATTTCATTGTCCGGATGTCCAGCCCATGAAGGAGTTTAATATTTTTGCGGTCAGTTAGTCTATAATTATGCATATTTGAACGAAAACGACAATTTCCACAATCTCTAGTATTTTGCAGATGCTTGGACCCTGGTACGTTGCTCAATACTATTCCAGTTCTGAAGAAGCTTTAACGTACACATGCATGTATGCTGAATTTGGGCTTTCAAGTGGAAACATGGACATGAGAATGAAATTAAGTTTTCGGTATGGTTTGCAAAATTTATAGTACAGAAATTGTAAAGGGCTTAAATTTTTCCCATTGTTCACTCAGGTACGCCAATGACCCTGATGAAGAAATGCAGACTGGAAATATGACTTGGCAAATTCCTGACCCAAGAAGGCCAGAACATTGGAGGCATACAGAAGATCATTGTGAGTGCAAAATTAATTAAGTCCTTTCCTTTACCGAATATTTTTACAATCAATTTTTCTATACTAGACTTGGGAATTTACAACACCGACGTGATTGACACAGACTACGATAATTGGCTTGTGTTACTCCATTGCTCTGATCTGGAGCCAGACAAAAAATTCCTCTCATCATTTGTCCTAAGTCGTACTGCTTATTTGGACAAAATGACGACGGACTATTTGAGGGAGAAAATTGGGTACTATTCTGTAGAATTGGATTATCTTTTCCCAGTTAATCAAACACACTGTGGGGACCACAAAGCAAAGGTCAACGAAGGGAAAGCCGACGTTTTGGGAAATTCTCTTAAGCGCTAATACATTGTTAATGCCTAAAAAATGACTAATTCACTTTAAAAACACCACATTCGTATTTTGTATTAAAGTTTACCACTTTATTTGCGTCTGTTGTATAATTAATTTACATGTATTTATATCTAATTATCTTATGTATATTTGTTTCTTACATATCTTCTTATTAAACATAATACTTTCTACTGTTTACACTTGTAGGGTGGGAGGGAAGGTCCATCGTAACCTTTGCCAGATTAAGTGGGTCTGACAAAGAATTTCACTAAAACATATTCAATTACCTACTACTTTAGTCTTTGACTAAAGGTCACAAGGTCAACTTAGTCCATAAATAGCATAAAATGTTCAAAAATATCGACTGTGATGATTAGGAAATCTCAAATTACAATATCTCTAACTAGAAATTGTAAGGCAAAGTTTGCCATAATGGTGAAGTACAAATGCCCGAATTCAATGTAATGTAATACACCTGAATAAGTGCGCTGGCTGAATTGCAAAAGTTACGGAACCCTGGAGCACCACTGAGGTACATTTGTACATATCTAT
Source organism: Protaphorura tricampata (assembly GCA_034698835.1). Classification (NCBI taxonomy): domain Eukaryota; kingdom Metazoa; phylum Arthropoda; class Collembola; order Poduromorpha; family Onychiuridae; genus Protaphorura; species Protaphorura tricampata. The sequence continues at coordinate 5,709 of JAQGCB010001225.1, read as the reverse complement.
GCATTTATTTTCAGCGAGTCACAAAAAAAGAGTAAACTCTATTCTAAGTAACACGATACATATTTAAAAATCGTCAAGGTGTAAATCTTGAAAATATTTCTTTCAAGTTCAAAAACTAAAGATTTCCAGACCTTTTGTCTTTTAGTCTTTAGACGTTGTTGAACTTCCATCATTTCCATTACCATTTCCATTACCAGCAGTTTGAGATTTCTCTGGGACTTTGGTTCTCCAACTTCCAGGTCGATAAATCTGAATGTCTGGACGAGCTCTTCTTACTCGCTTGTCCTTATCTTCAATCTCGGTCTTGGAATCTTTCCTAACAGTTTCATTCGTCCTGGCAGGAGTAGACGACGAGGACGAAGGCTTTTGGATTTGGGAATCTGGTCTTCTGACCCTTTCTTTTTCTCCTTGCCTTGAAGGATTAGCAGCATTGGCCGTCGGGCCTCCTTCCTTTGCTCTTATTCTCCCTGAATCCGCAACACGTTCACGTTTACCTTCCTCTACCGGTTGATCACCACGCGGCACTATTTTTTTTATTTTAATAATTTTTTTAACTATTGTTTTTTGTTTGGGTTGAGATTTATCTGTACTACCGCTGTCAGGTTCCTCAATTTTGTCAGTTTTTATTTTTTCCTGTTTTATCGTATCACTTTTGGCTGCTTGTTCAGTCACAGTTGCAGTCACTTTCTCTTTTTGTAGAATTTTGATCGCTGGAATAGTTTCCGTCTTCGTCGATGTATCTGATTTGTCATTTTCTTTATTCGATATACTGGCACCTGTTTTAGTTTCATTTCCTGTCGTAGGTTTTTTATTATTTGAACTCCTTTCCTTATCTTTTGACCATTTGTCCCTTTCCGGTCTCTCCCACCGATCGTTATCACGATCACGGTTGTCCCGACCCCCCTCACGATCCCATCCTCCTCGCTGATTTCGAACATTTCCATTCTTTCTCCATGATTTTTCCTCACTTCTGTTAATTTGCTTCACTGGTTCACCACTTCTATTTGTCTCCTCACTTTTTTCAATTTGTGGTTTCTTGTCAGAATTATACGGACGACGGGGAGCATCCTTTTCCTTGGAATTGGAATAAGAGTTTGGTCCATATTTCGTGGGTCCAACTTTACTCTTTGAATCCGAAGTTTTATTTGGAAAATTGTTTCCTCTCCTAGGAAAAGGCGCCTTCTCTTCAACCGGTTTCTTGACGTGCTTCGTTTCCTTTACGGAATTTGAAGAAGCAGCAGGGGTCATAGATTCTTTTGGTGTAGATATTTCATTCTCGCCCTGAAAAATATTATTTAGTCAAGTCATCCGAAAGAATCAATGCAATCAATTCAATTTTTAAACCTGGCATTTCAGACAGACAGAATAGAAATGTAACTTGTATTAAATTTTACCTTTGCAGTCCCATCCGCCTCCTCCTTTTCTGGAATCTCAGATACGGAATTAAGTTGTTTACCATTTTCTTCTTCATACTTATTTTTTCGTCTTAATCTCTTCTCTTTACGCTCACGGTCTCGACGCTCTTTCCTATCCTCCTTCCTCTTATCCTAAAAACAATCGGGTTAAATATTAGAATTGGATTAGGTTTGCACTTTACAAAATTTATGACGTCACATCACAACTGAAACCATCGCACATTACTAAGCAAAAATATTTTAATGTGTTTATAGATTAAATCAAAATGACTATTGGATACATTCATTGAACAGATAACAGACCTGAAACGTAGAAAAATATTCTTCAACAGGTTCGACAAATACTTGACAGGATGCAACATTAGGATTTTTAGTAGGATGGGAAGAATTGGAAATATTTTTCTTTGGTTTAGGACGGGTTTGTCGAGGACGCGGAAAAAGTGTACGATAATTATTGTCATCGTCTCTCATCTGCATCGCACTCTTCTTCCAAGAAAATGATGACCATTTACTCAACGCCTCGTTACAGGATAAATTCTGAGGTTCTTGGCTCAGTTGAGGAAAACTTTCGTCATACGTAGTCTCAGTCTGAACTTGAGGAATAATGATTCCTTTTTTGGAATTCATATTTCTTGCATGAATTTTTGCATTATTATTGAAAAAATTGTCAAGTTCACGTTGTCTCTCACTAAGAACGAAGGACTAGAAGGATCAAAGAAAGGAATAATTAGGGTTCAGGAATAAGGATTTAGGAAATGGAAAGGTCACAAGGTCCCTCACATTCATATCTTGTTTAGGTCAAGTATAAAATATTGAATATTAGGTAAAATTGGAAATTTTTTAATGGAAGCCAAGGTAAAATTCAAACGATCAATGCAATAGCCAAGCGGTAAATACAATTAAAATTACCTTTCTGGCAGCACGAACTCGGGGTAGTGATTTTCTATCGACTAAACGCTTTCCTGTTAGTCTTTCTTCTCTACGCAGTTCTTTGAAGTACTCTACCAATGGAGAGGCTTCGTTTTGAGCTGAAATTATATTTAAAAATCAGTCGCCTGAGAATTTCTGCCAGTACTAGTACATTCAATAAAGTAAACACTTACGTGGATTTTTTCGTTTCTCCTCCAACTCTTGAAGATAAAGTTCACACATCTCAAGTCCATCCTCATATTTTGGTAAAACTCCAAACATATGATCACCGTGTTCATACCTCCTTACAAAATCAGCAAAATCCTCCGTTTCCAAAACAGTACCTTCCATTGGATCAATCTTTGAGATAAGTCTAGGAATCGTCTGGTAAGGTGCTCTCGTAGTCGTTGAATAATAATCATTCCCAGATTTGTCAATGAATTGGAATCCATCGAATCTTTCCAAGTAGTAATTGGCTAATTCTGGATCCACAAAATTAACAAAAGCAACTGATCGGTCCTCTGGGTCAAATGAATCGTAACGACTTGGATTTTTTAGACAGAAATAATTATAGTCTGATGGATTCAGTCCCGTGATTTCCAAAAATTCTTGCTCATTAATTTTCGGTGGGAGACGGCGGAAGATGATCTGAAAAGGACAAAAATACAAATAATTACAGCATATAGTCAGTGCTCAGCCAACCTACTATAATTTGCGCATATTTGAACTTGAGTACACAAAATGACCCTTGACCTTGACCTAATCTCTCTTGAGGATTTAACAGTCAACAATCTCAACAAGTCAACAATATGTATGACAACTTTTATAATCATCATAGACCATATACGCATACATTGGACATTCAAGATTGAACATTAATTTAGTTTTTAGTGTTAACTAAAAAATTGACCTTTAACCCCGAGTTGCCTTGAATCTGTACTCCGGCGGCTGACATGTAACACCCTGTTTCAGGGTCATACTCCGCATCCAGGTCAAATGTTGCTATTTCTTCTTCAAGGGCCGCAATATCAGCGTCAGCGTCATCCTCCATTTCGTCACTCCAAAGACTCATTCCACCACCGCCTGGCTCTCCGCCCACGGCCAACTCCAACTCCTCCCTTGTCATCCCCATTTAAAAAAACTTTTTTTAAAAAAAAACTGATAACTGGTCTACTTTCAAAAAACACTGAAAATTCTTTACAAACTTGAAAAACTCTGGAACTTTTGAACAAAAACTCACCACTGTCTATAAAACATTAGAGGAAAATTCAATTCTGCCGGGCGAGCTCCTATCAGACTGACTACTTCAAAATCCGTACTCCAAAATTCTTCTATGATTTTCGGACTTTCTAGTTTATTCTAATTTTGAACAGATACATTTTGGAAATCCCTTCGTTTAGTTCTAGTTCTAGTCTTCTCTCCAGAATCCAGAACACTAATATATTTTTTTTTAAATTTATATTTTTTAGTACTGGAGGAAGAACCGAACCCAATTTTCCGAAAGCGGTTATCTGATAGGGTTAAGATGAGAGAGAGATAGTCGTCATTCTTTGCGTCATTTGGCTGTCAAGTTTTCTAACTTCAAAACAAGGTCGTCGCTAACGCAAATAGTATGAGAAGAATGCGTCTAGTGTCTAGCTGAACTATAATTAGTTCATTTCTATAGAATTTGGGGAAAAAAAGAAATTGAATTCAACCGTTTATCATATGCTAATTAGGATTTACGGCTAATTGCATGTCGGATTGTCAAGAAATATGCATTGGACAGTGACACAGTGACAGTTTGTTCTTTTGTGACAGGACTACGAGTAAAGACAATACTAGAATTTATTTCTATCAATTCTGATTCGGATTTTTTAAATACGTACGTACACAGTTATTACAGTTACGCCTGAATGAATGAATATTAACATTTTTGACGAAGTCATTGATAACTCTTTTAACACCAAAGAGCGGCTAAAATTGCGAGAACGATTGATGATCCAATGACAGCATAGCCTGTTGCGTAGAGCGTTTTCAGTTCAAATCCTTTTCCCATGTCCCACGCTAAATGACGAATCCCATTCAAAAGGTGAAACATCAATGGGAAGGCCAAGCCAAACTTGGCGATAAAAATCAAACCAGGTCCATAATGACTAGCCTGGAGCATGGTGATGTAGACGGGGAACGAACTCGGGAGCAAAAGGGTTCCTGAAATTTAGTAAAAGCAGCAGAATTAGAGGATATTTCTTATATTTCCAATTTCGATTGACTCAAGCCTGCAATAAAAATATTACAAAATTGACAAAGATTACCAATGGCAAAACCAGACACCAGTCCGGACAACATAAGTCCCGTTGCTCGATGTGTGAGTGAAAGAGCTGATGTGATTTGAAGTTTGTAGATTGTCAAATGTGGGGACATCGGTCTATTCAATTTTTTGTTCTTCTCAAAAAAGTCTTCTGCCTTTGCAGGTTGCGCGTTTAGTGCACAACTGGTTGTCAATCTAAAGAAATCCATAAAACAATAATACATTGAATTGAATTGACCTTCATCCCATTAGTTCAGTGCTAAATAAATGTGCATATTTTAATTAAAACTAAAGAAATGCAAATAATTAAATTAAACTTAATTACCCTTTCATGGCATAATTAGAAAGTGGAGCCTGGTTGAGACCAGCACTGAACTTTGCTGATGACAGGAAGCTGCTGACCTGAAGACCTCGACATCCGAGCCCGACTCTAAAATGAACATTTAGAACAAAATTTGAAATATCATATCCAAAATTTCAAAAATCGGAAGGTTTAAATTAAATTATGAGTGTACGACATAATAATATGACAATGAGAAGTTGAATTTAATCTATTTCCTTAATTTGTATTGTACTTACGAGGAAGCCCTGAAGGCAAGAAGATTGAACATCTTGACCTTTGACCTTATGCTTTGCCTTTACTGATGAAGTTTTTCAGTACTTTTTTACTCAGTTGTTTTCTTTTTTTGAATAATTTACAATTAAAATAAAATCCAATTCAATTGAGCCAAGATTTTGTGAACTCCCGTAGTTCAAATCTTTGGCGGGTGGCTGGCTCGTGCACCCAAATTCGAATTGAGTGGCGCGTGCCAAAGCACAGAGAAAAAATTCAGAACTCAGAAGAGATTACATAATTTCAGTTTTTTTTAATTCTTGGTATTCTATTTTAATTTTTAATTTTTAAAAAATGAAAAAACTGATAAATTTTTGGTGACGAATTACGAAGAATTTCATAATATCTTGGCTTGGGGTCACGGGATTTCAACGTTTAGGATTTTGGACATCAACACTCAAAGAAAATGAGTCGGTCTTCGACCACACGGCATTTCATGTGTCGTGTCAAGTCAACAATCACGTAAGATCATTAAAAAATTA
>JAQGCB010001224.1:0-15494 GCA_034698835.1 Protaphorura tricampata | reverse complement strand
GATCAAAGCATAGCAAAGACGCTTGAGTCGAGAGATCGTAATCCTGATGCTGGCATCACTGGGGTTTGAGAAAGCAGCCTAGAGGACAGGAGAAAGCAGCATTCTTAGAAATCTACCGTTCTTGAGAAGTTGAATCAATTTCTATGGAATGGCTCTGGGTAGCAGCAATTAGTGCATTAAAATGACTCCGAAACGAAACGAAATTAGGTAGGTAACGGCTATCTAGTTTTATGCCATGCTGAGCTACGGTTTGTAAAGTGTTTTGTAAGGTGTGACCACCTTTATCTCAAGATGGGCAATCTTTTTGTGGTTTGGTTTCACCGTAATAACAAAAATCTTTTGGGTAATAATGGCAAAGGTGGTGAAAGATCTTGAAGCGTTTTCTAATTTTGTGTGGGCTTGAACAGAGTTAAAGAAGGTTGAAAAGTTCACCTTAGGCACTGCGATAATGGATCCGCAGAATAACAGTATCTTTCGTTTGAGTATTCGTGGCATGCAACTTTCGGTGAAAGTAACCCGGAAAAATATTTGCCATTTTTGGTTGAGCTAGCGAATGCGAGATGCCTAAATTATTTGCACAAAAAGAATCCTGCCTTTGGGCTAAATATTCGTGTGTAGTCAGGAGTGGGAGAGGCCTGGTTGAAGCACAATTCAAAGGAAAATGCGATTTTATCCGGATTAGGATCGAGGGGCTACTCAGAAATCGCTCACCCATAATTCTAGAGTAGGCGTGAAACTGTTCATGTAAAAGTGTGAATTTAATTCACTCAAAGTGATCAGAGTCTAGATCTCGGTTACTTTCATCTTACGTGCTGTTATTTTGAAATATGAGTCAAATAAACATGGGAGAACGTGTGAATTTCCAAATTACCAACGGATGACCCTTTCGGGCGTAATCTCACATTGGCATGCAAATAGTCTGAAGCTTAGGGCCAAATTCCAAGTCCAATGACTTAAAGTACACTCATTTATTGCCTTTCATTTCCAGACACACCGTTTCGAAACATAGCGACCCATTCTAAAATTTAAGGCTCGCTTCCTTGGTTTATAGTTAGTGTTGTGGACTCTGGGTTAGCTTGGCCTTGCCTGGCTTGACTTGTCGGAGTTTTCTCTCATTTATTCTCGGTTTCGTTTCCTTGGGTCTTTGGGATGAGATGAAATGTGATAACACTCACGAAGAAGAAGATATTCTTGGAATCTTGCTGCGTTGCGTTATATCTGTAGTAGGTGGGTCGACGTAGTATTGCATCCGGGTTCTATGATTCTTATTTCTCACCATCACGTACGCACTGTACTGTACTGAGTGTACGCTCACTAAGACTATTTTCTATATTCGTATCGTAGAAAGGGACAGACCAAAAACCAAGTACGGATGGTGAACGGACGGATGGATGGACCACGAGTCCGACCACTGCACAGCGGGGAAAGCACACTTTCACCAGTCTGCTTTCTCCTATGTACGGGGAGGTTCACAGCAATTTATCCATTAATTTTGTAGACATTTCTGTATTAGTCCGACTTACTGTGAGGAGCGCAAGAATTCTAAAAAGATTGGATATGGATATGACCAGTTTTATCTCTCGAGAGTTAATGTCATTTTACCTCAAAGTTCCACCCAAAACTCACTGTTCAAGCAATAGTAATAGTAGCAATAGCAATATTATGGATTCCAAATCGAATTTCATACAAAATGTACATCTCACTTTTTATGGCTTTAGGATGCAATATTGCGTGACATCTCATTTTGATTTAGCAAGGCCTGGGAGTTATGTGGGAAATGTTATGAACATCCCCGTACGTGTACCTACTGGAGAAAGCATGCGAGGCAGCTTCGGCTTCAACATTGCGCAGGCAGACAGGACCCAAACTTTCACTCCGTTTGAGACACACTTGCCTCTTCCTTGTCTTTCCTTCCTTTACTTTTGACTGGAACGGTTCTCAGATTTTGAGAAGGTAGTCGTCGGTTTTATTTGGGATTAAGAAAGGAAAGGTGTAAGGAAAAGGGAAGGCCTGCCCGGCTGTGGCAAGACAGAGACAGCATTTGGTCTGTATTATTAAATTTGTGTGAGTGTTTTGTCTCAGTGCTGTGTGGCTGTGGTTGTGCAACCCGCCCTTCTCTTCTTCATTAATTTCTGAACTTCACAAAGGGAAAGAAAGCCCAGTGAAGAAAATAAGTACATAGACAATCTACACACTGGCAGACTTAACTTACGCTAGAGCGAGACAGACAAAATCGAAGTAAGTTAAAGCAGAAAATATATAGAAGTTTGTGTCTGTGTGTGGGGTTAGCCGTGCAGCGGCGGCAGAGACAGTGCAGTGCGGTGGGATAAAACTTTTGGACTCCAGGCCTTGAATTTCAATTGGGAGAAAGTAAGAGGGAATTCAGATTTCAGATTTCTGGTGAGTATGTTTGTATGTATGAACAATAAAATGGAAGGAAAGGATGGAGGATGCATGTTGCCTGCCGGGCTCACTAACAAGGGACGATATTTGGATGTTTTTTTTTCTGTCAATACTTAAAATTTTTGTATGAAACGTAAGACAATCATTGGGTGCACTAATTTGCGTGTTACTCTCTATACCTGTAACCGGGATGCTCGATCGAAATAACCTTACTCTGACTAAACGTTTCAAGTGGCCTGGATTTTACATTCGAACAGTAACCCTTGTGAGTTTGTTTGGAATTGTGGAAATTTATTATTATCATTTTATTTATGCCGACTATGTGGCTTTTTGTTAAACCACAAGAACAGAGCATTAACTGTTCCGATGCATAAATGTAGAACATATAGATTTTTTTTCTTCCTATAAATGGATGTCGGGACAACAGCTTTTCTTTAATATTTTGTTTGATACAAAGTTGAAAGATTGGAAAAATTCAGTACCCATGCACTGCATTGTAACCAAGGGTGATGTGTTCGTTCGGTTAGTAAAAGTTAATGTACTGTGGAGAGCGTGATACATATGCTAATTTGAGAGCTTTCCCTCGTTTTTTCCAAGAGCTTATCTTTTGCTAAAAATGCATGTTGGTTTTTGCTTCAAGGGAAGGAAAAAGGAACAGCAGAGTTGGTTAAGTTATATTTTGTTATGGTGGAAAAGAACATAGTAAGCAAGTCGTAGTAAATGTATTCTGGTGGTGCGAAGTGCGTTACTTCCGGCATGCGTGGCGTGTCTGGTGAAAAGGAGCTGCTGAGTCGTCGAGAAAATCTTGATAGCAAGTATTTGTCCATCCGGTTAAAATCAATCAATTTCGGGGAAACCATTTAACTTTGTAAAGAATTTAGGCTATTTGTTAACAATATTATCGTTCAAGGAAGGAATGCAATGCTGACGGGATATGAGAACTTTCAACTTTTGACCCAATATTTTGAAGTCAACAGAACGGCGGTATACAGTACGCATATATCGCAATGTTGTTTAGTTCGAAAAGTGGAGAAAGCTTAGCAAAGATCCCCAATATGAGGCTAGTGCTAAATCTGAGACGGCGGTCGACTGTGGAAGTGAAAGTCTTAACACGAAATTATTAGCGATAGCGAGCACTCCAATGTAGAAGTGTTTTACCCATTGTCATATTCCACAAACTATATGCCCAGAGATTTCTATCATAATCGTGCTAATGAGAAATTGCGTCGTATTAAAGATTAAGTGCATTCCACCCTATTTTTGTTAGTCCAGTTTTTTTTTTGTAAATGTATGTAGCAAATCACAAATTGGCATGGTCATGATTTCTCCGTCGAGTTGTACATAAGTCTCGTCACGACAGGTCGTGTCACCGTCAGTCATTGTAAAACAAAAAGTTGACTCACGACATTTCAACATTCAGACCTGTCAGTTGAGAACTCTGCAACCTTTCGTCTTGCTTAAAAAGTCCTTGGGAAAATTTACTTATCTCCCTCCCCACTGACAAATGAGTTCTTAGCATTTTCAATTGAGTTTAATTACTTTTGACGGGGGCACTCGACTCGGATTCGGGTGGGTTCTATGGGGTTGGCTCCCAATGCATTGAAAGCAAAGCAGTTGTTGTTGCAGTCCTTCAAGCCTGTAAGATAACTGAAGTCGGAAATAAGTGGTGGGGTCGGTTGGTGGAGGAGCAACAGCAGCAGTCGAGTTTCGAGTAGTAGAATTGTGGATGGAGACGTATTAATTGAATGCATAGTTTATAAAGGAAGGAAAAAGCAAAAAGGGGTATTTTCTGCAGTGCATGCATTCAATGTGTGCAATGTAGAGTACAGGGTGGCTCACTGGAATATTTAAAAGAAAGATCTGAAGGCCTAACCTAAAAAAATATTGTAGGGTAGAACCAGAACGTCAATCTCGATGAGATTTAAGGAGGTATCGCGTGAGAGTATTCGATAACCCTAATCATTAGTGAGAAACGACGCGCAATATTGCTGGATTGGAGAATTACGCCCCATTATTCACGTAAACACGAAAAATTTAACATAACGACCTTAAGTACCGTTTGTTCATTCGTCATCGTTCATTTCAATTAACCACGGCTTGAATTTCTAAGATTTCTCGTCCCTGCCGCTTTTATCGGGGGAGAACAGAAATGCTCGCCTTATGAATTTGAAAATGTTGAAAATGTACCTCCGGTTTTCATTTAATAATTATTTTGAACCCAATTGCGCACATCGGATTTTAGGCTATTTCCACTTGTATACAAAATTGAGTTTTTTATGAAAGTACTTCTAACTGATAGCAGAACTAGTTACGCCGCAGCTGGGAGCCAAGAAGGAACTTTGTTTTGGATCACCTTGCACGCAATAATGCAGAGGTTTTGCTTACTTTCCATCCATTCGTACCGAGCGAAATACGGGTAAATATGGTACGATTGCTTGCGATGGCAGTAGTTACCCGTATTTGCGTAGGTCGGTGGAAACAGCTGGAGTTTCCCGGTTGAATAAAACCATGGAAAGGAAGGTTGGATTGGTTGGCCTGGTTGAGTTGAGTTGCATGTCTGCTAACGTGGTGTCATGTAAGTGTGGTGGTTATGGATATTATGTGACCTGAACTGAACCAGAAGTTACCCGGGAATTGCATGACATTCCATTAGTGCTCTACTCTGCATGGTATAAACGAAAATGCGTAGAAATAGTCGTAAGTAAAGAGTGAGGTCGGTGAAAGTGCGAGCATTGAAGTTTTCTCTTCCTTTAATCTTTGTGCGTATATTTGTACGTATTTATTTACCAGTTTCTTGTAGTTTCACTACGACTAGGGGTACCTTCCCTAGGCGAAAGCGTAAGTTAACTTGTCGTCTACGGAATATATGTTTGACCTTGCATTTTTGGCGGCTACCAATTTATAGGTGCATATTTGTTTGTTTTTACGTTTGTTTACCTTTGATTTTTTCTTTTGTTTTTCGCAGGGATTCTGAAGTTCAATTGGACGTACCAAAGAGCTCTGAACGTGGAGACCGGAGTAGTTTGAAGCCATTGGATTTACGCCCTGGTCAAGATAATGTAAGTTTAATGTCTTCCTTCTTTTTTCACCCTTCAATGCTGAGCTTTATTTATTTTCTAAAGACCCTTTATGTCCACCCATTGCCCTCCTTTTCTTGTAAAAGGGAAAATCCTGCGTGCCATTTAGAAAGCATTTTGTTCCGCCATCTCCGCCCGTTCTTTCCTTTTAAATCGCATTACTATTGCGTTGCATTGCATTATTGGGCTTTCACCACGGCCACTACTCCCCGAACAGTCTAGTCTTCGACTCAATTCGATTAATTTCTAGAAATAACCGACTCGAAACCGGAAAAAGGAAAACCTACTTCCTTTTTACTCCCTTTTCCTTTTTAAGGGTAGTCATTCAGTTGGTCGTAGTGAATCTTAAATAAATATTTAACGACCTGCACTTTGACATTTCTCCTTTCCTTACTTTACAAAATTTCACAACTTTGTCCCTACACCGTGTGCCCCTGTGTTGACCAGGAATAGAAAATCAAACTGAATTTTCCATGAGGTAGACTGGTTAGCGGGGCTGACGCTATATTCTTATTGATTTATTGGCTTTTTGATGAGGAAGCAGCAAAGAGAAATACATAAAATAATGTGTCGACGGGGAGAGACCGCATGAGGACAGAGATATGACGAGTCCTTTTTTTGCCCGATTTAGTTTAACTAATAAATTTCATGTAAGTCAGTTCTTCTTTACACATGCATGGTTAGACTTTTCACCATTTCATTGGGAAAAACACTCAGGAAACTGAATCCCGTCCTGTCCTATCCACACGAATAAATAAAAGGAGAAAGGACATATTTCATTTCCTTGTTGACATTAAATAGATAACTACCACATTTTACATGAAAGTCAACGATCGAACTATTCTGTGTATTTTACTCTGAAAGACTAAACTACTCCGCGTACTACTATATTATGAGTACAAGAGTCAAAAGTAATGTTATGTTGGACCGTCAAATTCAAATAGGTTGGTATTTATTACATCTACATCTGTCCGTTCCCCGGCCCCGGACTACTACCTACTTATTTCCTATCTGATTTTGTTTGTTCCTATTCGTTTTCGTTTGTATTGCTAGCATAAGTTTCCCTTCATTTTCATGACAGAGAAAGTCAGGCAGAGTTCGTATCACACACATGGATTCTACAGAAATTCTATGTCTGTGTGTTATATCCTTTCGACCGTATACTCTTTCTGCATGTATGTCATGGGAGAAGTCGTTGTCTTCAAATGGGTCCTCGTGTTGTTGTGGACGGACGAGGAAGATAATTTTATTGTTTCCTCCATTGAGTCGCAAAAAAGCGAGGGACTGAGTGAGTCTAGATGTGTGCCTCTGAAACTCTTTCGCATTTTCCAATCTCGTCTGTCGTCGGCAGGATGTGCTTTGTGTACTGAGGGTCGTACATTTGGTTTTGGGTGTGTAATGTACTACATGGTCTCAAATATATTGGCCTGCCATGATATCTGTGCTCATTTTAGGTCCGATGTTGTAAGAACACATAATTGCCGAAAGTATTGACTTATCCAAATACGAAAACTCGCTATATTAGTTGTCTTCCTCAAAACGTGACCAGGCCAGTTTAGTTGTAACTATTCCGTTTGTTTGTTTGCGTTGTTTACAAGCTCGAAGTCACAAATATATTTGGAACCCTGTGCCTTTGCCATGCGTTTGGCATTGGCACGAACGAAAGAAAAGTACATACCGATCTATCTTCGGGTGCTTTCTCTTTTTCAAGAATGCGAATGAATGTGATAGGCTCGTCGAGCAGTGTTTTAGGGGTGCTTTCTCTGACTGTCGTCGTGGCAGTGGCAGTGGGAGTAAGTAAAGTACATTCAAACCCATTAATCATTAAGAGAGTTTTGTCCCACATAAAACAATCTATTCATCTCTTCGTCTCTATCTTCCACAAATCCTGCCTGCCTTTACCATGGATTGCCTAGGATTATGGATATGGAGGCGGGTTGGCGGGTCGTCGGGAGGAAGGCATGTGGATTTCTATTTAAGCTGTTTACTCGGCTCACTTGGGATGCGTTTGTGTATGTGTGTTGTGTGTATTCTATTCTGTACGTGAATTTAGGCGGATTGATGGACTTTCTCTTCCGTTTAGAACGAAAACGAACTGATGAGTTTGGGTGCAGGCTTTGGTCTGAAGTATTGTCTCTTGTGGAAAGAAAAACCAAAGGACCATGTCGTCTGACGAAGGCAGACATTTAGTAGTAATGAGAATTGAATGCCTCGCCTCCCTCCTCACGGTTCGTTGAGTGAAATCGACTCTGTAATCGGTTATCCTTTTCTACTGCTCATTTTGATTGGAGGATTCCAAATTGAAGGGAAATTAGAAAAGTAATGGCACGAAAGCATGTCTGAGTTCTACAGGGCAGACGCCAGTAAACTCAGGGTCAGTTCGACTTTCACTGTAATATCACGGCCAGATATGTTACGATTTCTTCAGAAGGTGAACAGTGGTTTCATGGCCAAAGATTTTGAAGTTTTCGGACCCCAAACTGTTTTATATTTTTTGATCACGGAATTCGAACGAGACTCTCGTGAACTCCTTAGCAACCAGAGCAGAGTGGCTAAAATGTTTTATAAACAAAGTAATCTGGAGAGAAAGCTCAAATTTGCTTTGCCAGATAACCATGGAGATGGAGACTACGAATTAATCCCACATTTCTGACCAAGGTGGTCTGAAGACCGGGTAATTGAGACCGGGTAATTGCCCAGGTGACTGACACCTCGCTTCAGTACTGGGTTCAATTCCCGGTGGTTGGTAGGAATTTTTTTTTCTCGACTAACAAGTACAGTACCGATTTGAATGGAACAACCGTTTTCAACTTTTGTCAGCTCTAGACATGTATGATCAAACTATATTGGTATCCATACCACACTGGGAACTTTCACCCTACATTAGAGATTAGACACACGACCCGAAGTCTACTGTAAATATGCTTTACCCACCCACCTAGTTGGTTTAAGCATGAAGGAGCTACGGAGTTGATGACGAGAAAGTGATGTTCCATTTAGATTGAACTAGGAGTTTTCTAAAAGGAAAACCAGAACGGAGAAAGCAAAAGTGAAAGCAAGCAAGGAAGTCTGCTAGTCCTAGACCTGTGGTTCCGGATGCAGCTTTATTACATTCGTACCTAGTTCCGCTCGTCAGGTATTATGAGAGGAGAGGACGGCTCGTAACGTTAGTACTTATTTTCATCCTCCATCCTTTCACTTCACTTCATTCATACACATGTACATACATTACAGTACATGCTACGGGACAGGAGGGAAAGGAAAGGAATAATCCGTTTTGTTTGGCACTTGGATGGATGTTAATGTCACTCTTTAAAAATGGGTTAGTTAAAACTAAATTCTTAAAGGAAAGTCTTGTGTGAGCTCTCCATCCCAGGTTTTATATCAAGTTTGCATTTACGACGTAGTAGAGTGCATTTAAGCCAAACCAATAAACCACGGACCATTTCTTACCATGTCTTGCTTTATAGGCATTCCTTACCTTCACTTCGTATTAGACGTTCGTGAGATGTTCATTGTTCATGTTTGTGGTTACCAAGTCCTCTGTGGTTAAGAAAATGTTGTTCATGCTGGTGATGATGCTTTCGTTCCTCGTGTCTGGAGTGTAACCTGTGAAGATGGAATAATTTCTATCTCAAATTCATGTTTTCTGTGATAACATTGGATTTAAGGGACTGGAAGTGTTCCTTTTACCTGAATTTTCTAATTCTACGTAAGAACCTGAGTGGGGAAGTATTGTGTCAGCCAGCACTGGTGGCAATGAATTGTGTTATCCGCGATAGAAAAGATGTTACTATAACTCACAAAACTGCGAATTATATCTAAGGTTGTTGAACAAATAAATTTTTCACTGAATTCTAGTTGAAATTGGTTTTCACAAATCGTTCAGAAGTCTAGTTAGTCCCGTTGTCCTGGATTGTCGTACTTACTCGCGTTTTCTTTTGTGTGGGAGTTTTGCACGCACTCGTAACAATTTTCTCGTTAAATAATGTTAGGAAGAAATCGTTTAGGCAGCAATTCAGCAGGCGGATGTAGGACTCGAGAGTTTAAGTAAACAATTGAATGTTAGACTCAAGAGTGAGTCTCATTACTGCAAATGTTTGCTGAAACGAAATAACCCTTCTAAAACATAACGATTACTTCACTAAGGTACTCGGTTGCCTCTAGCCATGCCTAATTTATATTTGCCTTGTGGTCGATCAAATTAAATTAATTAAAGTTAACAAGAGTGAGTTGTATTCCTTTAGCCTTTCAACTCGTGGTTTCCTAGAATTTGTCGCTCGTTGTAGGATTGATTTGTTTTGAAGGCTGTCAGTTACTAATTCTTACAAGGAAAACTATTCTGGTATTTAATTTAAATTCGATACAGTACACGTTACCGTGTCTTGCCGCCACCCACTTGAAAAACCCATAACTCTCTATCTATCTTTAGTTGGGTCAAAAGAGAAATTTGGAGACAAAATTCTAAAACTAATGATATCCTCAACAAGCTGATACAATTTTAATTGATTCTGCATTCCAGAGCTTTCAGTGTACTTTAGGTAGCGTCCTTGTTAGTTTGTTATGATTTTTAATTAATTCCTTGTTAACCCAAGCGGTTAGGTTTGTATTACATTCTTGAGAGCCATTCTAGCTATTTTAGCCATTCGAGTGTTTAAAAATTAGACTAGAAAATATACGCATGGAATATTTGAGTACGTAAGATGGTACTCGGTCATAACTCATTACTCATAGAAATTAGTCTTGGGTTTGTTTAATTGGAAACGGGATTAAGAGTCTTTCTCTTTGGTTGGAAGAGCACGTCTAGTGCCTAGTGCCTGTCTATTGTCTATGCCTTTGTTTGCTTTCCACTTCATGTTATTTTTTCTGTGTGCGTACGTGTAGTAGTAAAACCCAAATACCCATTCGTTTTGGTTGGCCTTTCCTTAATGATGAGAACGTGTTGGAACGGAGAGAGTCGAAGACTCATTTTGCATGACAATGAATCTGTAATTGAGTAATATGTTGCTCTCCTAATTTGAAAGTAGACACTCCAAGTAATTTATTTCTTTGAAGATGAGAAATGTGGCAGAGTAGGGAAGAAAACACGTCTAATGTACTCTCTCTCCATGAGAATGGAATGCTAACGCCATGCCACGCTTCATAGTTACGTATTATTCATGCCATACCAACCTTACCTTTATTATGCCGCTGTGGCTGCTGCTTGCTACTGGTAGTGTTCTAGAACCAAGGGTTTTATTCCTAACGAGCGTTCGTGGAGGTATTGCATTGCATTAAAAGGAAATTTGTAGTTGTCTCTTTCCTAGCCCAAGCTCTTATAATTTGACATAGATAATATCTCATAGCAAAATTCCATTTGTTTTACTTTTCTCGCATCGTTTCCGCTACGACCACCATACACCATTTAGAATCTCGTTTCTACATCTTTTAGAACATTAGAAAATGACTTCATGGATCCGTCGGATATGTCTTTTCTTCTCATACATACAACACACAGTACACTACACTCACCCCCACGTGTCTGTCTTACGGTAGTTTTACTATCCCATGTTTGTTTTAACGTAATTCGTAAGGAGCACTTCTCTTCCCTTGTCTCCATTGTTTATCTAGCAATTCAATCTACTGAATATTTACTTAATTTGGAACAATCTCATTTCGTATTTCCCTTGTGGTGAGTCAGTCAGTCCCGGAACTTGTACCTTCTCCATGTTCTGACTTCTGAAGGGATCTTATCTGAAAACAGTTTGGGTCCAATATATCTCCACTTTCACAAAGTTTATCTTCACGGCTAAAACTAAAGTCTCCTGAAAGAGTAAAATGCAATGAGAGTCCGAAAACCTTTGCAGAATGAATACTGCATAGAAGGCACAAGCCAATGCAATGCAAAGCGAGGGTTTTGGGATTTAATCCCGTGACGACGAAACGGCATTAGTAGTCGTAAGGCAGGAGAAATTATTCATCCGAGAGATTGCGTCTCTAATTCAATGTTAAATTTTTAACGGAAATATAATTCGAAGTTGGAAGTAGGTTAGTAAAGTTTAGGTTGTAAAGAAGGATAATAAAATTCGGACTCTGTTTCGTTTATACGGGAATTCATGCAGGGATTAGGAATGTCAGGTAGACACGATACCTGACATCAAACGAAACGTATGGAATATAGAGTGAAAGGTGTCAGATGTGTGAGACACTCACACTCATGGAAAAAACCACATGCGTCACAAAATTTTTGGAATCACTGTAGTAAGAAAACAAAAAATGAACACATATTACTTTGTGCACCTTGACAAGCGAACAGGAACAAACAACTTTCCGTTTTTCCACACCTTCGGTGAACCGGGACAAGAGCAGAGCCCTAGAGAAATTTTCCAGGTGATGACTCTATTCATGTTCAAAGTCAAGATAATGTACATCCGGAGTTGCCCTTGTCCTCGTCTCATCTTTTCCCAAAAGAAAAAGGAAAAAAAGGACGAAGGCCTAGTTTTACAAAAGGAAATGGCTGGGTAGATCTAGTACGTTCTATGTTTTTCAGCAAAATACGCTTTGAATTTAGCTTTGAACTGAATCTTTCTCTTTTACTCAGAGAAAGTCGTCGTCTGGGGAAAGTCGGTGAAAGTCTGAGTCAGACTTGTCCTCAAAGAAGAAGTCAATGTAGTGCAATGCGTAAGGAATGAAAGAAGGAAGGAAGGAAACGTAGTCCAGTACTTTACCAAGTGTAAATGTTGTTCTATAATGTGTATAATGTGTGGAGTTCAACATACATACAGAGTAGGAAGTGTTCGTTCTGTATAAATACCAGAATACCGACCAGGCCGACCGACCCGATTTTCCTCAGTCAGTAGTCTCACAAGGGAGAGTCATTACGTGATGTATGCATCCAGAAGGATATCCTTTTTTTCTGGTCCCCGGGTATTGCCTGACCATGAATGAGTCACGTTTCATCAGTACGATTCACAATTGCGCTCCACACAGGTCACAAAAGGTCATACTCCGTGCTACTTAATGTAGTATAAAATTCGGAAAGGGAACCAGGTACCTCTCATGTAATGACTCTCCCTTGTCAGTCAGTACATAGACAACGTGTTGAGTCTTCAGTGGGTCGAAAAAGTCGAAATTGTGTGTAAAAGGCATGGATGGACGGAGAAAGCTTGGAGAAAGTTTATACATTCTATCCTAGTACGACAGGGGCAACCTCCGCTGCCTAGAATTTTGAGATGGGGCTTCTCTCTGTCAAATAATTTGTAATTCACCAAGACCCATGTGATTACGTCCTTTTCCTTTTCCTACAAAAACCCAACCTCCACTTCTCTTTCTCCCCTCTTCATAAGTACAGAGACTAAAGGACTCTGATTTTTGTCTTTTACTTCTTACTTCTACTTCTTCGTCTTTATGTTTGGGGTCCAATGGAAATCGCATAAAGAAGAGACGTGGAAGTTTTCTTCAAAGAAGTTCAGAAGGAAAGGAGGTTTTACAATGTGAGATGGGATATATGTATGGTGTGTAGTATCAAGTCCAGCTGCTACTTCCACTTGAAATTGAGAGATGAAGAATACTAACAATTATTCTTTAGAGATCATAATTGAGACCCAACCCAAGCGTACAAAGGCTTGTGAGATGTAGGGCAATTTTTTTAGAGAAATTACACGCACACAGTGGCAAGCGGGGGAGAAAAATCCATAACTAACAAATAAAGTCGTCGTAATGCCACAGTCACCTCGTTCTCATTTTTTTCTTTCAAACCCTTTTGTGTTGTTGCGCGTAACATTTTTATTTGATTTTGTTTGAGTGAGTGTGTTGTATGTACACGTCTAAACAACAACTCGACAAACATTAGATCATAAAGAAGGCATGGGGGGAAGGTACGGTGAAAGCAGTGAAAAAATGTCAAATTACGAGGACAAGTTGTAAGGTGACAAGTGAAAGTAGTTTGTTAGTGAATGAGAGAAAAACATGGAAAAGGAAAGGTGGGAAAGGCCAAGTCTAGTTGTGGGATGTTAGAAATATAAGAAGGAAGAAACGGTACGGTGGAAAAAAAAAGAGATGCCTGGAAGGAAGTTCAACGAAATTGGTAGTCGGAATGAGTTTTTCATCCTCAAACTCCATGTGCAAACTTTTTCATTTTACTCGACTTAATGGTAGACATGGGGATGAAGAAACAACCGTGTAATTTCCTCTGAAACGATCCTTCGATCTTTTCTCCTTTTTTTTCCTCTCGTGCTCCTGCTGCTTTCAGTTTAACGTGTGTGTTAAACTCTCCAGGACCTCTATACCTAGCTAGTTTACATGGGGCACTTTTTTATGCTTGCTTTGCTCTCTTTCCTACCTCACCTACACCTATTTGTGAAATCCAACATTATATATATGCATGTACGTGCATTAAGTGGTTCTGTAACTTAATTCCCATGCCAATCTCATTCCAAAGTGTTACGCTCACCTTCATCTCTACCCTGTCTGTCTATGCCCCCCATATATTTCTGTACCTAAACTCATCTGGTTCCGTGTTTTAGGATTCATCCTCACAGTCGCGATCCATGTATTTTCGAATACAAATTTTTCATTTGAAAGGGTCCGCCTCTGAGTATCCCGAAAAGTCCATACACCATTACTTGAGAAACATTTGATATGGCTCGAATTTTGTAGAGCTTTAGGTCGATCTTGACCTCTTGGACAATTATTGAGGTTCTATATCCTAGTTGAAATTTTATCTCTGTGATACATGTGAAAAATATAGTGTGTCTCCAACGTGAGGCATTAATTTCAAGCGCCGATTATGGCCAGACTCTGTTAAGGTATCTCGTTTGGCCTACTCAAAATTAAAGGGTCCTTGAGGTCATCCAGTCGAGACCTTCGTGTGATGTTATGTTGTGTTCTTTCGAAAGCAACTCTTAGTAAGGGTGTCCAGAGTGTAAAGCAATCAAAGAACATACAACAAATTTCTTTCAGTTCATCAAAATTAAAAAATAACGATCAAACTATGTTAACTTTCGCATAAAAATGGAAGGAAATGTACTTTTGGGACACTTTGTAACAAATGAGGTCAACTTCCTGTTGCACCGACGACCTACGTAACTCAACGTTAACTCCACTCCTACATATAGTAGTGTATGTGTTTCTGCTTCCCAGACTTTAATTTAAGTTTAAGTAATCTTGAGAGTTGAGTTGGGACAGGAGTTTCTTTCTGACTCTGACTTTCTTTTCGGAGAAAGTTTACTTAACTATGCTCTGCTATGCTATGCTGAGTTGAGCTCGAGAAACTAAAAGTGTACAGTCTTAACCCCGAGTCTCAATACCTTGAGGCTAATAAAAACCAACTCGAAGTGCAAATAACCATTCGTTTTCATTACCAGCTATTTGTTTTATTTATTGAGTTACGGGGAAACATTAGCATCAACAGGAGAAGGATTTATTTGAGTTTGGACACAAATATTTACTTTGTTACTGCTGAGCTGAGCGTTTATACGGACTGGGAAATCCGTTTTTGGTCTTCTGTCATACAAAAACACAACAACGTTTCATTGCGTTGGGTAGAACTAGCTTACTGCTTCCTCCTCCTGTCAAACACTTGAATTCTCAGTGGACGTGACTTAACTGTTATTAGCGGATGGGTTGGTGTCGATCCTCAATTGAAATTAATGACGTTCTCCTTGATTTATGTGCTTGTCTTTTCTTGCAATTAATTGAGTAACATTTTCTCACTCTTTGCCTTGCCTTGCTTTGCTTTATCATGAGCAAGGGATTTGCTCGCTCTCCGCAGAAAAACGGAATACGAGCGGAAGTCGATTATGCGAGGACTACGAATTCGCGAAGCTTTAATCCGATACACTCATTCTTAGCTCGGCTTTAGCTCAACTAATCACTCAATAATTAACTTAACCATATTAGTTACGATGTATCGTGGTGGTTGTGCATTAACAATCATTAGACGAAACAGCCATATTGCACTCGAATAGTTTAGCTGGGAGTAATTCGACTTTCCCTGTTACAAGAGTGGAGAAAGCCAGCAAAAAATATATTTTG
>JAQGCB010001223.1:0-15494 GCA_034698835.1 Protaphorura tricampata | reverse complement strand
ACTGAGAGGCTCAGATGGCTTAAACCATGTTGTGCAAGATTTTTTCGTTCATGGCGTTTCTGATTATTCCATTTAATTCCGATGGGATGAGCATAGTAAATTTTAAACCCATATTTGCTTGTTTCTTATATAACTCACTTATATATTCTTAGAATTTGGAATGACCGTGAATGACCTTACGTTAATTGTGTACAAAACTTGCATTTAGCTAGAAATTAGACTAAATTCAGCTAAATAGCGTGACAAGAGTGGTAATGTCCTTTAGAGTTCAGTCCAACTCCAGGTTTCGCCATTATAAGTTTCAGTTTCTTTGATGTGACAAGCTATCTTATTGGTGCACCAGGTGTATCTTGTAAATTGAAAACAGCCGGCCATCGCTGTTCAATGTTTGGAATTGGAATAATTAGTATGTAATTATCAATAGACAAAACTGGGCATTTTTTAAGCAAATATCTCAAATCGACATTACTTAAAGTAATAGGCATCTTTCGACGTCAGAAATACGGCAGACAACTGTCATACTCGTCAGCATGTGTAGGCGGAGTAAGCCTAATATTTAGATAGCAGTATCAGTGACTATCACGATTTGGGTATTTTATATTAATTTTGTTGTGAAAGATTCTTTTATGCAAGAGGAATATTAAATTCAAATCCTTATTCTTTGTTAAATATTGAGGAAGGCCGAATACTAAAATTTCGTCGGGGGGTTTTGTTTGTTCACCACTTCTTAGAAGTGGAAAACCATGTAAAAAGTAATAAAAAAGATTTTGCGAATAAATATTTATTGAAAAATATACAACAATTAACAATCTCGCTCTAACGAATAGCTAAAGGGAAAAAGTCCAGGATAAATTGTGACAATCTTGGCTAATAAATTGAAGCCGGTATTTAGATTGACAATGGACGTGCTAATTATTCCTTGTACATATTCTTCTTTATTCAAATTTATTTACATTTATTTAAATTATTTTTTTGCGTGTCTATAAACTTATAAATTATAATTGAATATTCTTGACATATGAATGGGAATTGATGCATACGGAACACACACAATGATGTGATAATTACGTTTGACGGAATATCTCGCCGAATAAATTACTAGTCTTGAGTATAATCATGTCTTTTGTCACATCAAGTGGGGTTTTTGACATTTTCTGACTTTTAACTTGTGCCTTTAGCCAAAATATGCCCAGAGGTTATTACCAATATCGCATAATGTTGTCACTATTTTTTTAGAATACGGTAGAATTTCTATTTCACAGACTTGCACTTGATTTTTGGATTGCTCAAATTGATTATATCATAAATCACCCGACGACGAATTCGGCGTCTTACAATTTCCTCTAATATTTCTAAGATTTATCATTACGTTTACCCCACCGTTCAATTTTTTTCTTAACATGTAATATATCAGTTTTCTTAAATTTTATTAGAACCTTTAGAGTCTTGTTTTTTGATTGATGAGATTTATCGATTTTAATTTTGCGATTATGGTCTTTGGTCTCCTTTGTTAAGAAATATCAATATCGTCCGTACCATAAAAAGCTTCTTGACGGAAACTCTTTTCATATTGTGGACCTTTTTTTGACTCATGGCTTCTCTCTTCTTTCTCTCTCTCCTTGTTTGTTGATGGATGAGGACAATTATGATGGATGCAAGTAAACACACAAGTGCAGGGGATAAAAATGATACAATAAGTTTTCAACATTCCATTCAATCCAGCATTTATTGATCAAATGAGGGATTTGGGTCAATAAACTATAAATTTGAGGTATTTTATTCTCAACCAGTTCCTCGATGCTTCGCTATGCATTTTATCAATTTTTTGTCAAATATCTAAAGGAAAATTCTGTCTTTAGAATTCTCCATATTTGTAAATTGAGACTGGCAAATGCAATCATGGTGGAATTTAAAAAACCTACTTATCGTAGCGATGGTGTCAAGTTCTGGCAATTATTTTTGACATTTAATTGGATTAGGCCCACATACGAAAACCTGAGAACCGGTTCCACCCATGCTTTAATTTTTAATTAAACCATCATCATAACAATTAAAAGTACCAACCAACTCAATCTTCAAGGACATTTGTGTCTTGCGTCAGAGTCAGAGAGTAAACAACAAGTGCTTCTGACTTGACTTAGGGTTTGATTGTTGGATGCTGAGTTGGATGAATGAAAGTCTCATTTCTGTCAAGTGTCCTGGCAGGAGGTCTAAGGGCTTTTCTCCGAAACATTTTAAAAACCCTTGTGAATGACAATAAGATACACTTAAAGGTTTTCCCTTTCATTGCTTAGGTCAAAACATCAAATTCATGTTCGGGTATTCGGTTTTCGGCTCAGGTGAATCGTCGGATTCTTTGGACTTAAATTAAGACGCAGTGTCCTAACTCTATTGAAATCCCGTCAGGCGCAGTTACATTTAGATTTGGCAAAATTATTGGCCCAACAGCTGAGATATCCGACCGCCTGTTCACTGTATCAGCGACAGGTTAAGTTTTTCATAAAACTCAATTAATTACCCGATTCTTGATTAAATCAAGATCTAGAAATGTCGGCACCGACATTATTTTATTAATAATGTTCTACTTTCGTAGAAAAAAGCTGTGAAAAATAATTCTTCACATCTATCGGTATTTCCGTATCAAATTAAAAATAAAGACGAGGAATACACGACTGTATCTGATAAGTACCGGGGAATTTCGGTTAATCGTATGTGGAGTTAATGGCGGAGTTCTAATTTCTCTAATAATTAGGACAGGCACTGCTAAAAAACCCACTTAAGAATAAAACTCAGTGGATTCTCCAAAAAAAGAACTCTTATTCTCAACCCCTAAATGAGGACAAAAATATACATTACAAATGTGACTTCCGTTCTTCCCTATTATTGTCGCCGCGTTGCTCTTGAAGTGAAGGGCGACAGGTGCGAGTTCGGTTACCCGAGAAAGGTGGCTTTTTTAAAGGCAAAAGATAAGATGATGTCAAGTCAAGTGACAAAGAAAAATGTTTTACGATTTGGAGATATCCTTATCCTCCAAAAGAATTCATAACTATGGAATAACGAAACCATACGAAATTAAGGCGTATATTTTTAAAGGCCTGTTGTAATTGACAATTAAAATGTGTACTTGTTAGTTGTTTCTGCCGTAAAAGTGTTAAAATTGAAGGATAAATGCGTCAAGGTGATTGCTGTTGTGAGTGTGAATTATCAAAGTACGGAAACAATGCACTCAATACTTCAAAATTTAATTAAAAATTAACTAATTGGGCAATTAATTTAATTTTGAATTATTTATTAGGGAATTCAATATGTCACGGAATAGCAACATTTTATTGCACCACGTTTTGTATAAATCCTTGTTGGCACCCCCCGTCCCCCGGGGTTATTACGTGGGGTTGCATATGAATGAAGCTGTCGTGGTAATACAAAACCAACTAAGCCTTTGATCTTTGGGACGACATATGAGTTCTTCACAAATTACGTTTCAGATGTATGCATGCATTCAAGCCAATTTAAGAAACAAAGTAAAAAGTTTTCTAATTAGCACGTTGAGGCTCTTTGAAATATAACCACAGCGGTAAAGATACTATATTAAAAATGTTATCTTATTTATTAGAGGCATATCTTGCTGAATTATATGCCAATTTTTTCAAAATCCGGAACCTCAATACCGCAGTTGCATCAAATACGAGTATTGATATATTTTTAATTTCTGGCAATACATTTTGAGTTTCTGCAAGTTCGGTGTGCTCTAAACCATTAACTTCAGGGAAGCCGAAAGAGTAATTTTCCCCAATGTGTTCTGAGTACAAATTATGTCCGACATCTGGGATCCTTAAATGCAAAGTCCGTTGGCTTCAAACATTACATTTTAAGGGCGGACGACGACACATTGCCCGCGCGGCGCAAATTGTCTCGTGGGAGCAAATTGTTCAATTTTACAATGGGAAAAATTGTTTATGGTTTTCTTGACATTTTTGGACATAAATACGTGCGTCGTTGTTTGTATAACGTTAGCGGATTTATATTAGCAAAAACGTTGGAGGTAGGTAACAAATTGATCCTAATATTAGTCTCTTGAAATAGAGTTGTAAAAACGTGTAATTTTTAAATAATAGTTGTAAAACATGGGTCATAAAACCCATTCATGTCAAAAAAAAGTTACAGTACAGCAAACCGAACCGCTTCCCCCTTGTACTTGTACTTTGGTAGGTAAAATTTTCCCATAAAAAGAATTTTTATGAAAGTCAACAAATTAAGTCATTTAGTAAAACAAACGTTAGACGCCCCCTAAAAAATGAAGGCAAGGAAAGAAGGGCTTCCTCTCGTAAAAACAATTACACGCATAAACGTGTATCTTATGTTGGCCCGGCTCGGCTCAAGTCATCTCTTATAATACACATAAATATAAATAGAAAAATCTGTGTTGGAAGATAAAAATTCCACAAAATTGTGTAAAGTAGTAGAGGATTTAAGAAAAACTCACAGATTCTGATTCTGACTACGAATCTCAAGCCAAAAATGAGTTATTTTCCTCTAAATTACATTAGTAGCTTTAAATTCTTCCCTGAGAAGAAGAAAAAAAAACCTTTGTCTTTAAAAGTCTTCGTCGTCGTCGTGAAATATTATGGTCGATATAATTTGTGTCTCTCTTCCCCCTTTCAGTAATAGATAATTATTCTTTCTGTCGCAGAAAAACGGAGTAGTCTGCTGCTACTGCTACTTCTTTCACATACTTTTGCGGGTCTTCCTTTATTTCCCCCCACTAAAAATAAACACACAAAAACGATTCTCTCTCTCGGCATATTCTTCTTCTTCTTCTTCTTCCTTTTTTCCAGTGAAACTACCACATTTTTCTACATTCCCATTCTACATTATAAGAAAAAAGAAAAGAGTTGGTTTGGTTATAAATTCTTCCTTCCATTTCCTCTTCTTGTCTTAATGTATTTTTGTCTTCTTCTTCTTCCACTCAAACATTACCAAAAGTCAAGACAAAAGAAGAAGAAAAATACATACATGGAAATGCATGCATGGAAATAAGGAAGATGAGAATATAACATTCATGATGTCTTTTTTTTTCGTAACGTCGTAACCCCTTCTTCTTCCCATATAAGCCATGAAACTCTTCTTCTTCTATTTTTGGGACAGAAAAATTTTTAAAAGAAGGAAAAAGACCGAAAATGTAGAAGATGCATGATATGAGATGAGAGAGAAAACAACAAGGGAAGTTTTAAAACATTGCATTGCATTTGCATTGAACACAAAAAAATATACATATAAAGACCCGGGGTTCAGAAATAGCCGAACAAGAAGAAGAATAAGAAGTAGAAAAAAAAAGTTCCAGAAAAACACACAAGAGAGTTTCCACACAAAACATTAATGGGGAACCGCACGCTTTTCTGACATCTTTATTCTTTCCACACTCCACCCGCGACGGCATCTCAGTTTTCCTACCCAAAAAATTTAATCTCTCTTTTCTTTCTCTCTATTCCATTCCATATGTAATGCTTAATGGTATTTGGTATGTACAATATATGGTTAGAATTTTTCTAAATTTAGACTTATAAATATTTTTCAACCCTATTCAGTATGGAGAATACGAATGCCCCAAAAAAATCTCAAATCTCAACAACTGTTGCCTATGTTATTATTATTGTCACAAAAGTTCCTCTTCAACTTTTGGGTGACGGTTTCAAGTATTATTATGACAGGGCCACGGCTAAAGGCACACGAACGCATCCGCAGCACGCGGTGTTCTGAAACCTACGTATACGTACAAGGTTCAATAGTTCAATCCTAGGGCCACTTTCATTTGTGATTTTGTGATTGTGATCCTTTGGCCATTTCCGACGACCTGACGCTTATATGACATGAGTTTTTGTTTTGTCTCAAATTTTGTGATTTATAAGGGAGAGAGGAAGCAAAGTGACCCTTTGGAGTAGGAGGATGACATTTGTACAATTTAAAACTGTCCGAGTCACATTTTCACATTACATTTCATTGTCCGCTGTCCAATCCATCTATGGCTGCTTTGCTTGCTTCCTTGCTCTTTTCCAAATTCATACTTTTGGGAATTGTAGTCATAGTCTGTTCTGTGATTCTGTGAGTGAGTAGACCCCAGGACAAGGGATAATAAAAATTTATGAGATTTTTCAACCCCTCTCTCTCTCAAATACGTACGTACACGTTATACGCTGGCTCTGACTGACTGTGACACTAATGTGTGAGACAATAGAAAATTGACCATTGGTCAGTCCCTGTCCGTCAGAACAGAAAATGGTCAGTTTTTGGGGGAGAATGAGGAATAATATGTGTAAGGGAGCAGGTGGATGGTGGGCCGAGGTTCAGTCGTATTATATTGTATTGAATCCTCAAAAACTTTATTATTATTCATCAACAGATGTTGTTATAATGAAAATCTGTATAGCTTGACGAGAACTAAGCTAATACTACACCAAAATTACAATTCATTGCATTTATTTCATTTGGTCAGTTTTTGGGATTGGAATTGGGATTTAGGATTGCTCACTTCACATCACATTGTGTGTCTGTGTGTGTGTGTAACTATACACTCGCTCTCATTATTAAAATTTGTTTTGTCCACTCGAGGATTTATGAGATGTCAAGATTTATGGTAGATTTATTACATTGTTGAATGAGGAAGACATTTGGGTTATCAAGCACAGGCAGAGGTATAGGATAGGACAGGGCTTGGCTTCACGTTGTCGTTGTGTAGTGTTGTAAAGGTTGATTGACAATTTATAAGGGTAAAAGTAGTAAATGCTGTTTGCAAATAGTGAAAATGTTTCTAATAAATTCAATAAAGGTGTACACGAATTTGGATGAATTAATAATTAATCTTATCGTCTAAAAAAGAAAACCACTTTTTATCTCAAAAAACCAGATCTACTCAACCGACAAGCCAAAAGCCAAGCAAGAATTAACATGATACACATAGTGTCATGTGCTCAAATATTATGGATATGTTAGCAAATAAAATTTTGGTTCATCAACTTGAAATTTTTTGAGCTGATCTGCCATGTCACTGTCACTCTAGTCCCACATCCCACTTAAATCTCACAATGCAAAATTTTGCTTTGAATGCATGTGATTTTTGATGAAAAGTTATAATAATAATATGATAACCAAATTCACACTCTACTTGTCGTTCCATCTTTTTTCTGTCATGTAGAAATTTTACTGTACAGAACTCGGAGACCATATTGTATCGTAATCTTGGGGCATATGTTTTTCATGCGTGCACTACTGGATCGTTTGGCTCCAATCCCACTCTAAGAACTCAAGACTTTAGCACACATTAGGTTGTGTTGAGTGGTCGTTTAATTTATGTGTGTAAACTCCGTCAAATTTAATGTTTTTGCATAAAATCAGGAGCCGTGTCCTCGGGAGTGATTACATAGTACATGCGTATTTCTTAAAATCACCGGAACCGGAATCACAATTTTAGTTTAATCAGCAGCGCTGCAAAAAAAAAGTGTTCATGCAGCAGCATCTGGACGGGGTTACACAGTTTTGACTTTACTTTGACTGCCGCATATCCATATGCATATATGCGTATGCTTTTCCACTTCCAAAAAGATTAT
Organism: Protaphorura tricampata; assembly: GCA_034698835.1. Lineage (NCBI taxonomy): Eukaryota > Metazoa > Arthropoda > Collembola > Poduromorpha > Onychiuridae > Protaphorura > Protaphorura tricampata. The sequence continues at coordinate 7,893 of JAQGCB010001223.1, read as the reverse complement.
CTTACTACTCAGCTGCGTGTGTCATGTAACGTTGGAACTCGTGCTAAGATCAAGGGTCCGTCTGTCTCATTTGTTATGCCTTCCTATTAGTCAACTTTTAGGACAGGTTCAAAAATTTGACATGAGTCGTGACTTCATGGAATTATTAATATTTATTTTTGCATCGTGCCGTTGCGTTCTGTCATACTGTTGTTTGAGTTTCTGTCCTGGTAAGGCGGTTTTAGACAACACGCGTATATTTTTTTTTTAAAAAAAGATGGATTTTCTCTTCCAGCTAAGCAAATTATAAGTCTTAAGCCAAACGGCGTTGTCTATTGACCTCCTCCAAAAAAATACGCTACGATAATTTCCTACATTCTCTAGGCGTAATTCTGGCTTGCTTATTTAGCACCCCATAAATAAACTACCTGATTGATATCCGGTTTCTCAAAATTGTGAAATGTGATATGTGATATAATTTTTTGTATCACTTTGGAGAAAGGAAGGGGTAAAAAGATGAGTAACGAAGTGGCCTGGGCTGCCTGTCTATGTATGCATTAACGTGTTGGTTTGACAAAAGCTGTCATGAACGTTATATTTTTTGTTCACTCATGCTTATGGAGTGGGTGGGTCCGGCGGCGAAAGATAATCGGGATAGGGTTGGTCGCATTTGAAGAAGGATGGGGTGAAGAATGACAGGTGATCATTCACAAATAACCTAATCTTGGGGGGCAGGAACTGACGAAATAGATGGATTCCTGATCTTATGTATGTATCTGATAGTATTACCCCCGTATAGTTTTTTTCCCGAGTATTACAAGGAAACCACTTTTAATGTAAAGCCAGGTCGACCCGGGTCACGAACCGGAGAGGTCAAATCATTTGTCTTGAGCATAAGTTCTACCAATTTGCCGGCAATTATTAAAATATAAGTTTCGCCACTAAATTTTTTGTACATCCCAAGGGAAAAACTCAAACAATAGTTGTTATGTGCTGACATGTCTTCATATTTGTGACAAGGGCACCTGGAGCTTGTATCTGTTTTCTGAACCTAACATGAAAAGCGGTTTCCTTGTAAGATCTCCAAGAATCTTCAGAGTCAAACACTGCCGCACCACCACAATTACGGAACAGGTTTTGAGTGAGTGTTTGAACTGAATATTTGATTTGATGAATATTATGTCTGAGAATTTGTCACCAGACCCAGACCAGGTTCATCTGTCCAAAATTCATATGTGATGACAACATGGCGAATGGGGATGGCATGGCTTTCATATTTTTCAAGGTTACATTGCCGCACATAGATCGAATAACAACGTCACGTAGCTGTTGCTGTTAGGTCCCAGAATTTAGAGGCAGCAAACTAAAACCAGGCATTATCTCCCAAGTTTTTTGTCACATTATTTCATAGCATGACATTAAACATAGGTTAGACAATACAAAGAACCGGGTATCAAAGCAATACCCGCCCAGATTGCCAAAAAACTGAAGAAAAAAAAAGTTGACACGTTTTGGCCAAGAGCCTATAATCTGTGAATACAAGGAATTAGAAATCTAATAGTTAATGTGTTGTGTCACTTTACTGTGGGAAAAATTACTGTGAACGGTGAATGTTTATTATAGTTTACAGTACAATAGAATAGAAGAATAGTTGAGCTGACGAATTAACTATTTTTACCAGAATTTCATTCTTTTTACACAGTTACACGTCTTCATTAAATTGAGAACGTCTAGCTAAACTTCATAATATACGCGTGTGGGGTAAAATTGGCAGATTAGTCAAGTATTTTAGCACCATGGTAGATTTACTCGGATAGCTCACTATTGTATGATTTGGGTACAATGAGGGTTCATTCTCACACCCTGGCATAGTTTGAGAGTTTGACATAAAAATCTTAACTACTGTTCAGGCGTCTTTCCTTTCTAAACTTGGAGTCTAGTTTTTGTTGGTAAATTTGACTAATAGGATATGCATTATGTCGAATGTCAATTTATGTCAGATTCTCAACCCCTGCTGCCCTGTCTTGTAGCACCGTTCGAGAGTATAATGAATATAATACTGTTTATTCACGACAATGAATTTTTTAATACACCTGTCTTGGGGTTCGAGCAAAAAAAAATCTCCAGAAAATATTCATGCACTTAATGAGTGCTTTTGACAAACAAAAATAGCTGTTAATTTCTAAAGGGGGGAACGCCGACATTAAAATCGACATCTGTGCATGTGCTCACTAATTCTGAATATTTGACCCCAATCCATCCATATCTCCTCCGCGTCCGCCCTCTCGGAATACTACATAATTTTTTATGCTTCATAACAATAAAAGTCTGATGTGGACGCCTGCATATGCATACACAGTACTTAGCACATTTTTCCATTATTATGATTTTTTCTTTTTTTACACCCAAAGTTTTGGCTAAAAGCCCACATCCCCGAGTAGTTACAAGTATTTTTATGGTTAAGTCATATCACACACAAGGCACGATACATTCAAATTGTGTCTTCTCCACGAATGACGGGGATTCACCCGAAAGGATTCACATTCACGATGACTGAAGAAAAAGACTCAGGACTTCACTAAGTAAAAAATTACTTGAAGCCATTAAGAAGAGATTGAATTATGATAGAGATACCGGGGAATAGTAGAATGATAGAAGAGAATATAACATTCCTTTCTTCCCCTCTCTCTCTCGGTCGTTCTTGTCTTAAAAAACCCTACAACATAACATCCAAATGTTATTGTCTTTTCTCTAAGGATGAAAAAAAAATATTTCCTTGATTTTTCTATACTGTCGCAGTTCAATTTCTAAGAATAGAATTGAGCAAAAGACGATAAAAAAGGTACACAAAGCAAAAGCAAAGCAAAGGAAGTTTTCATCGTTTGTTTTTTTGACGCTTTCCAACTTTTTCTCTCAATTTTTACACAACCCGAGTTTTTCTGCTATTCTTTACTGTTTTGACCGTTCCGTGTAGTTTTTTTTCTCAAAAATAAACTATTTAAACTTTGTGCGTGGTTACCACCATTAAGAGTGGCTTTGATTCAAGATTCGAATTTTGTATCAACTTTTTTTGTGGTCCTCTATCATCATGTAGACAGAATGAAATCCACGAAGACAAGAATTTTGGCAACTGAAAACGTTGTTCACGACTTGTACAATCAGGTGGTCGTTAACGTCGTCCTAGGTTTGACTTACATCAAATTTTTTTTGAGTGAATGAAACTCTTGGAATGTTTGTAAAAAGTGCTCCGAGTTTTTGTTTGTATTAACAAACTAAATCTTCGCATTAATATTGGCGCGAAACCAGAGCAGAGAGCTTTTGGATCGCAAAAACGGGATGTGAGATTGTAAAGATTTTCAAAATGTTAAGACGCCAGACTTGGAATTTGTTTTTGTGTTCTAAATATTTTTGACGTATTCCGAATGCAGCCAGAATTTATGGACCCTGAATACTTAAGATCAAAAATTTTCCTGTAAATCTTCTCTAGAAATCAGATATTCTTGGCTGATAGTCGGAAAGTATGGCTCGTTAATCAAAAGGAAATATTTTGAAGCCATTTTTGGTCCACCTATAAGATTTTCCATACACAATTCAAAAAACGACACCATATATATTGTTTAGGGAACGGCTAGATATGATGATGTGTTTCACGTGCAATAATGCAGCGAATGATGTACTTTGTCTGAACACGTAATTCATTATTATGCCACGCGTGTTAAATTCTAAGCATGCTCGAGCCTTAATCCTTAACTAATTAATATAACAATATAATTTAATTCATTAAAATAAATAAAAATGACGTGACAAGTTAATTAATTTTAACCATTTTTGTACTTTTTAGTGGCTGAAGAGGATGCTAATAATAATGAAGAACAATCACAAACGAAAGATGACTCGTCGACTGTTGACAAGGTTCGTGTTAATTTATAACCTTTGCTTTTAACTTTAATTTGGTGACAAATCTATTTAATTTACATAATTGGTTGACAAATATGGAAATGAATATGCTTTTTTATATGAATGTGCATGTGCATTAGGAATCATCCCGGCTTGATGGCCATGATGGTGAGAATGAGAAGGAAATCTTGACGAACAGTATTCAAGCTCTACTCAACAACATGATGCATTGGCCTGTACCATCAAATAATTTAACAATGGATGACCTGCAGAATACAAAGGTGTGAATTCCTAACATTTAATTTATTACAGAGTTTTTCCTATGCAATATGCACCTCATTAATTGACACCTCAGAATATCCCGGATAGAATTCTTTTCAGAATGTATATCTCATATTATGCATCAGGCCACCTCTGCGAGCTAATGTACATGAGTACCTTCTTAGTGCATTAAATAAATGTGTTCAATTTTACTATTATGATTTAGGTGGCGATAACCCAATTCACCATCAAAGCCCTTGAGTCAAATCCAAATATAAATGATTTAAAAATTCTACATCAAACATTATTTACACTCCAACAACAACAATTATTCCAATTACAATTATTACAACAATACCAGTGTTCGAATAGTAGTTCAAATGAAGAGTCAATTAGTCAACGTTCCAGTCCAGTTGTTGAACAAGCAACACAACAAAATGCAACCCCACCGCCAATCCCACCGTCATCATCCTCATCCTCTGCCCCCCATCAAATCATCATGCAACAGCAATCCGATAATCTTGAGTCAAATAATTCAACCTCTGCTACTGCTGCCAATCAATCAAAATTAAATAATGATCGTCTCAATCCACATTTTGCATCTCTCCTCAATTGTCAAAATAATCAAGATCCTAATTTACCATTATCACCAGGTCTAAATTTTTTAAATCATGCAAATGACAGTGAGAATGAACATGATAATACAACGAATATATTCAGTTCATTAGAAATGTTACAAAAACGTACACAGGAAGTATTAGACTCAGCCTCACAAGGACTTCTCCAATCTAGTTTAATAGATGATCCTAATCGGAAACGATTAAATGGTGACAAGTCAAGGGAGCCATTCTTCAAACACAGATGTCGCTACTGTGGAAAGGTACCTCATTTTGTTTTCTGCTTCTGTAGGTCATTTCATTTAGAAAAGCCATCCGAACTTGACAGATCATATTCGATGTCGATTTTGACACCGCTTTATTATGGATGAGAGACCAAAAATTACTAAATAGCGTATTAATGTATTTAATTTCTTGCCTAATTCAGGTATTTGGTTCTGACTCCGCACTGCAAATCCACATACGCTCTCATACAGGTGAGCGCCCGTTCAAATGTAATGTGTGTGGGTCAAGGTTCACAACCAAAGGAAACCTAAAAGTACATTTCCAACGCCATACAAATAAATTTCCACATATCAAAATGAATCCACATCCAGTCCCTGAACATTTGGATCATTTTCATCCACCATTAATAACTTCATCTGGTCAAACAACCCCAGAACCTCAATTGACCCAACAACCCCCACTACAAAATGCCCAAGAATTATCACCACAACCATTTAATAATAAATTTGAACTCAAAAATATTATTCAACCATTCAATCAAACAACAATGCTCAGGCTAGTTGGAATTGCAGAGAGAATACAACACCCAGTATTAATTGAAAATAATTTACCAGAAGATTTGAGTAATCCTAAGAAAAAGATTGACATTGAAGAGAATGATGATGAGAAATTTGATAAACATAAACTCAAACTAGAGAAAGTTGAGAAGGACAATGAGTCATTGGATGAATATAATGGGAGAAAATTGAGTGAAGACAAAATGAGCGATGATAAGTTAAGTGATTATAAAATGAATGAATCAAATATATCAAGTGATTACAATGAGGACAGTTCGGACTCCGTGGATCAACCAGAAAATTTATCAAGTAAAAGTTTACCACTCATGTATCAACTTCCACTGAAGGTATGTACAATTGGATTTTAAGTATTTCGGGGTCAACTTCCGAGTATTTTTATTACCGCATTTAATTGGTTGGGTTTCGAACGCCTTATAGAATTCTACCAAGTCAAATTTATGATGATATCATGGCAGAGTATGATTTGAAATAGCGTGGGCCGCCATTTTGAATTTTATTTGATTAAAGTCAGCAACGTACACTTTTACCAGATTTTCAAGTGCTTCACGCAATCTTACCGGTCATGGCTTCAACTTCCATAACCCTTACGTAAAAATTATGCCATAGCTGTGTATTGTTACGAAATCTCAGCAATATCAAATTATTACTCTCATGTGCTTGTGGAATTTCCCTGCGATGACAGATTTAGTTGCATGTAAAAATGAGTACAATTGTTTCCAAAAATCTCAAACATATTATTTTATGATTACAGACAAGACCAGATCGACCCCTCAGCTTAACGTCCCAACATTATCAAACCCTAAACAACGAGACAAAACCAAATGATCCATCAAGGGATCCAGCGATCTACACTAATTTATTACCACGACCCGGGTCAAATGACAATGCTTGGGAAAGTCTGATTGAAGTCACCAAAACGTCGGAGACAACAAAACTTCAACAATTAGTTGATAACATTGAGCACAAATTAACTGATCCAAATCAATGTATTATTTGTCATCGTGTACTATCCTGTAAATCCGCTTTGCAAATGCACTATCGTACGCACACCGGAGAACGGCCATTCAAATGTAAAATATGCGGTCGAGCTTTTACAACGAAGGGGAATTTAAAAACTCACGTAAGAATTTGGAATTGAAAATTCTCTGTTAATTTTTGTTTTCAAAATAAAAATACAACTTTATTTAAAAAAAATAATTTCAGATGGGTGTGCATCGGGCGAAGCCACCACTGAGAGTTTTACACCAGTGTCCAGTTTGCCATAAAAGGTAATTCATTTTTTTAGCAAGGAAACCACTCTTGATGCAAATCCTGAATTTTTAGTAATTTTTTAAAAATTGTCCCTCATAATTATTAGATTTACAAATTCATTGGTACTACAACAACATATCAGACTACATACGGGTGAACCTACTGATTTGACGATAGATCAAATCCGAGCAGCTGAAGTTCGTGACCCACTCTTATATCCAAACAACTCATTATACGCCAATACAAATTTCCAAATACCAAATTTTATATTTGGACACCATCTTCCACCACCAACTGAATTACCTTCAAATTTCTTAAAACAAAATGTCGACAGTGAAAATTCAATCCATCCACCAGGGACGACAGCTTCAACTACTCCGGGTAGACCGAGTAGTGCAGATAACAACAAAAATGGTACCGAAAATAACAATCCACCGCCGCCATCATTCTCAACTTCATTGGCTGCCCTAGAAAATCATGTCCGAACAATTACAACCACTTTCACAAATAGTACAATTCAACCCAGCATTAGTTTAATCCAGAGCATGAAAAATAATCAAAGTATGATGGATGAAGAGAATGAGATTGACTCAGAGTCAGATTCAGTCTCAAATATTAGTTCAGAGTCAGAATGGATCAAAGGTGAACCGACTCCATTGGATTTGACAGCGAATAATAATGAGCATGATCATAATCATGATAATGATCATGACCACGATGACCACCACCACCATCACCACGACCATGACAATGATAACAATAGTATGAAGAATAATTTCATGCCAATACACCCATTCCACATGTCAAGACGTAAGTAATTTTACCTTATATTAAGTCTGCCTGAAACAATATGGCGGATGTCAAACTGGCATCCTTGCATGTTCTTAATAAATTTGGCAAGCCCGCTTAGATCCACTAGATATTCCATACCATTTTGTGCAATATTTCGAAGCGTTTGAAACCTAAAGGAGAAGGCAATTTGGGCATAGGATCTTATTGGCTTTCGATTCGAATTGGCTGGATTTTGGAAATGTTGTAGCCCTTGACCTCCTGAACAACTTTTGTGAAGGTCCCAACCCGGGAGG
>JAQGCB010001222.1:0-15499 GCA_034698835.1 Protaphorura tricampata | reverse complement strand
ATATTGTAAGGAATTAGTGTGATCAACTTCACCATGCAAAAACCTCTGATAACATCTCGTGATTGTGATAATGAATGACATTAAAGTTGGAGGAATTCAGCACCCTTAAATTTTAGACGTACCTACAACGCAGTGCACCAGACAGACGTCAAGTAATAATTAAGGAAGAATAAAGTTTTGAAGTGGACGACAGACATGAAATATGGTTGGGTCAGGTGGTCTTCCCTCGAGAGAGAAGAGAAGAAGTCAGGCTGACTGTTTATGACGTTGAAAACTGAAGGGAAGCAGATGCGCTTAATCACATAAATTATCCATGCATAAAACCAAACGTCTATAAAATTACACTCTTTGAAAAGTTCAGGACTCACAATCACATGCTTCTGGAATTTAGTGTTGACTAGAGTAAAGTTATAGTCATAATTGTAAAGTTTGTATGTATAGGGTTACAAATATATTCTTGTACATCTGAATAAACATTTCTTCCGGATAAATGCTAACCTGGTATACCTGACTTGGCGAACATAAACATTTGGCACCCTGTATACACAAGATAGAAGATTGGAGATGGTCCTTCCCTGTCCAACTGAATGTCTAAAACCCAAAATGTTTTCTGACTGCGTGTATGGGACTGACTCAGAGTAAACAAATGGGCACACATGCATGCAAATGCAATCAAAGACTATTCAATCCTGCTCTCCTATTAATTATGCCTTTATTTCATCAAGACCAGATGTTTTCCAGATATCACATTCTGCTGTCCAACTCAAATGCAGGAGGCAAGCAGAGCAGAGCCGTATACTGTATGATCTGTATCTTATATACTAACTTTCACCAAAAAGTAAGTTACAACCTTACAACAGATAATTTGGTTAAAATTTGAGTGTACTCTTTCCTCTTGACTGAATTTTATCAAAATTGTATTCCTTGTCACTGTCACTTGTATTTTGAAGTGGTAATTCTAACACTATACCTTCCGTGTTGTACGTATGTTCAGATTTTACGCAAGAGGTTAGGTTCGAATGTCAAACTCTCTGAGAAATATCTGACAATTTTAACCGAAAGCAATTTAGATGGCAAAATTGAATTTCTCAATTACTGGACCTTTCTGCTAAGTTTTTCACTGTATTGCTCATGAATAATTAGTATTGATATTTGCCCTCACCCCCAATATACAGTATTTTATTTTTCTACACGTTTGGAATTTTTCTCATGGCACATCGTATTTCCAAAATCTCTTGAATTGTTCAAACTCAGGACTACCGGAAGATAAGAACTGGTTAATGTGTTTATCAAATATTACAATTGTAGTAAATTCAGACTGGCCTTGTCTTTTTTAAAACTTACAGAAAATTTTTAGACTTAAAAAATAAAGGTTGGTTGAATGTGTGGGTTTATTTTTAGACAATTCTATACCCCATAGTCATGGGATTCTATCAGTAGTTATGTTTCATGATTCGGACATTATGTTCACATGAAGTGATTCTCTGCCCTGTCCTGTCCTGTCTTGTCCTATTCTGAATGACATGCGAGTAGATGAGATGAGTCTGCAGCACGAAGGGACTGACTACTCGTTCGTACATAGTATATGTACAGATAATTTCTTATGAACCAACACAACAGCAACAGCAACGTATGCGTATGCACGGTAGATGAAGATAATATTGTAGCTGTAGCTACTTCTTCTGGAACATCATCTTCATGAACATTCAACCAAGCATACCCGCTAATGGACTTCGGGAATGACTTGGTCCTCAATTGCATTCATCCGTGAAGAAACACATCAAGAAGAAAAATCTAAGAATTTTTTTTTCTCCTTGCAGTTGCAACAAGAGTTATGCTAAAAAATTCTTTCATGAAAGCATTGAAGGGAAGTTCCGTAGTATTTGAACCGTCCAATTTCTGTAGTGGTGGCATGTATGGCTTTACGTCAATTATTTTACCTGGTAAGAAGATTGTATCTAAAAATAATTTTTTTAGCCATCTCGTACGAGTAGTCTCTAAAGTATCGACCGAATGATATCCCCGTCTGATACTCTACTATATAGAGCAAAGTCCGATTAAATTTTGCGCAGGCAGAATAGTAGTAAGTAGTAGGTCACCCTGTCTGGCAATACAGAAGAATCGAACCAATTAGCCGAAAGCTAATGTGATTACTCTGCACTCAGAAAGCCCTCTTCAATTGACCAAATGTGTGTGTGCTTTCACTTTTCCCATCCTTATGTCCACTACTGACTACTAGTCCCTAAATGTAAACAGACTAGGGAGAAACCGGAGGAGGTTCATTTGTACTTATTCTAGAGTAAACATTTATGAAAACCTAAAAAAAAATTCTGGCAACTGTTGCAGAGAGTAATGTTGTAAGGATTTTCAGGGACCCAAACGGAATAGTATTATAAAAATTGGTCGAATTTTTTTTATCTCACTTGTAGCTGAACTTGATGTCAGAAATTATTTCATTGCATTGTAGAGGGTTCGATTTTCTCGGACTGACAATATTTGGCAGCTGCTTCATAGAGGGTTTTAAGCATATGAGGTTTTCCTACTACTAGGAGTGACTAAGAAGTGCCAATTAATATGTCCAGAATTTCTTAGTAATAATTCTCTACTCAATAAACTGTAGATATTTAGAACTTACAACAAGTAACCTCCGAAACGAGAAATGACTTCTACTCCAAAAATGTAACTAAATTCTCGAGTATCAAATGAAATGAAGCAGATTTTTCTTTCTGGAACCTTGTCCAATTATATTTTCGGTTTTTACTAAATTTATTCAGCAATTTATAAGAATATTGCTCTGCACAGCAGCTAGCGGATTGTGCGTATACATAGCCAATAAGGCTTCCAAGACCGGACGATGATGAAATGCTGACAGGTTGAAAGGTAACAAATCTTGTTTGCGTCAAGTCTCAAGAAAATTATATGTAGTTGGAAGTATTTCATCATTGTTATCCTGTTGTGTTGTGCTTGTGATATTCCTGGAATTCAGAAAAACCGCAGACTAAGCTCTACACTTTTTGAATATGAAAGAATGTTGTCGTTGTAGATTGTAGAAGATGTTCTCAACGTCTAATTGAGTGAAAGATGTGCAAACTACGCACACACGCAAAGGCAACTACACAGTGGTTCAAAATTAATACCGACAATTTGAATGGCAATAGTTTCAAAATTTGGTACCCGATCCAACAGTTGTACTCTAGTCAGTATGGTAGGGCCAAAATTTGGTATGACTCGTCAAATTGATGGACCTCCATTGCCATTGTAAGTCAAACGCTATAGCTTATTTGGCATAGCCTCTCAAAATTAGATATCGGTTGTTCATATGGTCCACTCTGTAAATCCTGTACACTTCAACTAAAGTTTTTGTAACCATAGCCCAGCCTCGTATGGCTCCCTAAAGGCCGGCAGTTATTCTTCTTCCGTTTTATCTTTTCTTGGAGATGACGCGGGTTAAGAGATGATGGAGTTGTCTCTGTGGAGTTGAGATCAGTGATGAATAACCTGACTGTCTACTGTTATGGCTGCACTAGTGTGCAGTTTGGATCGTTTTACACATTACACACGTTGAGAACATTTTTCGAAAAATTGTGCGTAAAGTCTTGTACTGAATTTTGAGGGACGAGTATTTGTGATAATTTTCGAAATCGTATACCCATGTTGAATTTATGAATTCCTCAATTTTCGATTGTTACTATACTTTAGAATCCGTTTGTTGAATTCAAAACCTGGTCAAACGTGCAAAACTTTAAAAAAGTTTTACCAGTGCTATGACTGTAAATATTGAGAGTCAAATGTCCACTTTGTATTCCCCTTTTTTGTTGGGCATGATGACAGGCACTAATTAATTCTCATTTGTTTTGACCGCTGAGAAATTACTGGTTGGACTTTACATGCAATGCGTTAATTAGTTGCTGTCGAGTTACCGACTTACTCCTTCCTTGGCCTGCCTGCCTGGGTTTGGAATGTGGACTGTAGACATGACATGGTAACTGTTGAAACGTTTATGAATAAATTGTCTGAAACTTGATCTTGAGGAGTCTACGTTGTAATTCATCACTATAATTTAGTGAATTCCTTTCTTGTATGATTAAGGGTAGAGATTTTTTTTTACTCCCACAGTATTTGTACGTACCTTCCTGTGGTCTCGGTTGGAGGAAAGCTAAGCTTAAGACTCGGGAAGTTCTAAAAATCAAAATAAAACCAAAGACTACCAGAAAGCCACCCTTACAAGTTTTATTGTTAAAAATTCATGCTTATACAAATTATTTCCGTCCGACTAACTACAAAAATTAAAATCCATTTTAGTTGCAAATAGTGCAGGTGAGAAATATCTGTAGTAATAACGAACTTATCATATAATTTTATCGATCACGAATAAATAAATGTATCAATTAGCCTTTAACTATATAAACAAAAACAAACTACACTTAATTATCGTTAGTTGCATTTATTTGTCACAGGAAATAAAAGTACAGATTTGTTCTTCTGTAAACTAAATAGCTTCACAAAATTCCTTTATTTGTTTTGTAATACCATGCATTGTTTATGAAACTACAGCTGACGTCAATGGAATGTACATTGGATGCGATGAAGTTGACGGACGCTGTATTCAAAACTAAAATCTTGGAATCAGCATAGCTTTTTCGAACAAAATTACATTCCATAACATCATTCTCAAATACAACCTTGGAACCGTTTCATTGAAAACCTTAGAAAATAAGAATCATTTGTTTAGTTCAAGAAATAAAGGGCCGCAGCTTTCTAATACAAGCTTTCTAATACATTTGGGTGATTTCAGTAACGTATGCATTCGAGTCTGCCAAGCCACATCCCGGGTGGTACCAGTTAAACCCAAGCGGGAAAATTAAGGGCCAACAGTGAACTTGATTAAATATACATTAGTAGTTAATGTGATGCATTGGCCGCGGTCGCATGCACTGAAGGGAGATCTAAGGGATGAAAAGACAATGTTTGCTTACACTGGATAACAGGGGACAGTATTCGGGTGTGCCCCAACTCATATGTGCGCTACGACATACAAACTAATCAAGCATATTTTAGACTGACTTAATTTACATTCGCTCAGTGTACCTTGTAAGACTTTTTGCTATTGTAGTAGGTTGTTGTACTACTAATGTTCCAAGGCCGGGGGTAATATTATTAGAAGCTCTCTCCCGTCAAGTCTGTGTATAAATGTTATTTGACAAGTCTAAAAGGCTTAAGGTTCTCTAAGTCCCTGGACTGGGGCGGACATGAAACATGAGGAAGTTGAGGGATTTAGTTTTGTTTTCTTTTGCTTTCATTATGTTCACCCCATTGAACTTCCGAGTCAACTCAACTTAATTGAGTAGAAGTTCCTCCGCATCATTTATTTAGTAGTAGATTCAGTTCCTAAGGATTGAGCAGGGCTTGCCTTCCTCTTGCTCTTGCTGAGTTGAGCCCTTATTTATTTTCCTCCAAGCTTTACATATACGCATACGACGATGACGACGGGTTGGTTGGGAAATGCCAGTGTTCCTGAGGCGGGTGAAGGAATGATTAGGAAAACAATGTTTTGGGGGATACGTATTCATCCGGAAAATAATCATTTTATCCTTTCCACTAGTGCCAGCAGTCACAGAAGGAGACGACGGGGACAGAAAATGCTCATGCTACGATACGGGATACGGCGTACGTACAACATGCATGTTTTAATTAAATTCAACCAAACATGTAAGCAGTTCTTTTTATTACATAATTTTACAACAGTAAATTTTCACAGGGTAGATCAACAAAAATCTAGTCGGTTCCATAACCTGGAAAGCGGATTCACAACTTAAATGAAGAGTTTTTCTGAACCGCCTTGTACTTTATACATACAGTCCGGGGTTACGTATACTATATATATACTCGCATATATGAAATGTAGGTAGTACATAGTTTAGCCATGGAATCATGGTTTAGCTATGTAATCCACCAAGCTCAAATTAGGACTGACAGGTGAGATGAATGAAAGTGAATAAAGTTACAGAACTTAACGTCTAGCGTTGGATTTGAAGTAAAATGCTAGGAAAGTTAGCATGGCATGGGGAGTGAAAGTAGAAGTGAAATTGAAATATCAAAAATCGAGGATTCGTTAGAAGACAATCTTTGGGTATGATTTCTTCTATTGATAGACATCCGTTCAATTACTCGCTTTCCAATATGAAAGGAAACATTTATATTAGAGCAAAAAGGAGATTCCTAAATTTCTACCACTACTCCAGATTAGAGAATATCTTCTAGGCAGTGATACAAATAGCGCATGCATGATGAAAGGATTGTCGGTAGAATTTAATTTTGTACTTCTCAATTATAATGATTTAACATCATATTTGGAGTTATTTAGACAAGTACTTATAGCTGTGTTCGTCTAGACATTTTGTTGTGCATTTTTTTTTTACAAAAACAAATGAGATTTCTTGCCACCGTACACGTTTATTGAATCTAATCGACAAATACGAAATAATTATAAAGGTAAAATCGCAATTTGTTAGTGTTTTTTCTAGTACCAAAATTTAAGAAATATGTTGAATTTGTGCGGATCAAAACCAACAGCGGAGAAATAAATTGTCATCATAAACTACACGGAGTCCCTACCCCGTAAATATGAAATTTTATCTGTATCGTACGTACTACATATTATTCATTATTTTACGAAGTAGAGTCCTCACTCACAATTTATAGTGATGAAAATACTACTCTAGACGTCTTGAAACGTTTTACCGAGGAGATTTACGAACTCTGTACTGCTACTGAAGCTGAAGTCAAGATTTTTTGCATTCGTCCCTTCCAGCAGAGCATGCATGGTTGTTGTGTCGTATCGTCTGACCTTATGTTTATGCTAAACTAGATGAGACATATTGAACTGCATGAATTCTGTGGGATAAAAGTGCATTGCCTTCCCTTATGGTTCTCCAGTGGTTAATGGGTTGGAGAAAATGAAAGAAAGTACATAGTTGTACGTATGTTGCTGTCACTTTTCGTATTTCCCCGACTTTCTCCAACTTTCTCCAACACGCGACATTCTATTGGTAATATGGACCAGGATTAGTACGGAACTGAAATTTTTATCATTTAACATTACATTTTCTACTGACTGCAACATGTATTAGGTCCATGACATAGTACACACATGTATGTTCATATTTGTGATCCAACTCGTATGTAGTATCTTGCCTGAGTGAACAACATTTTCCCCGCTGAAAAATAATTTGTTGGAAGCGAAGAGGTAGGGAGCAAATGAAAAAAGAAAATACATACATACATGGGAGGAAATGCAAAGGAATCTCGACAAAATTTGAATACAAAAATTATAGCTCGTCAATATAACATGACAGTAAAAAACGATGGTAATATTTCCGGCCCATGCATTTTCATAGCTCAAACTCAACTTTCCTTTCCTTTCCTTGAATGGGCGCGCTTCGGCTGTAACCTCAGCACTAAAATTATCCACACACACATACATCATTTTCCGCCAGTCAGTCTCGGCAAATGCGTGCATCTCTACGAGATGATGAAATCTTGGCCGTTGTTTGACGTTCAAATACTTTTAGACAAATTTCTGCATTGAAATCTGTCATTTTAATCTGTATTCTCTTTTCGTTGAAGTATTTTGACCTCAGAAGGTCAAATTTATAGGATTGTCGTCTTACGTAAGGCATCAATACTGGTGAAAGAAAAAAAATCGATTTTAGACTGCATCCCAGTAAATAATTCACAGAGGTCAAATACCCAAACAAATTCAACGAAGCGTACGTAGTCAGCATATCATCAATTCTCCGGGTTATTTCTGTCTCCACTAAATCGGTCATTTCTTTTGATATCATGCAACTAGGTCTCTCCACCCACCACCGCACCGCTTAAGGCTTAAGGTCAAACAACCGATTCCTAGAAAAAAAATACTGACTTTCTTTTGAAACTCTTTCTACTTTCTACGGCAAAAGCCGTTCCGCCGTTCGGTCTAGCACTAGCCCTAAACCCAAGACAGTTTCTAAACTTAACTTGGGTTGATTTATATTCGTTTCTTCGTTGTCTTGTGTGACGGTGGAACTGATAAGGGATTATTGATCGGACGGCGGAACTGCGGGAAGTTTAGGTACGTAGATTGCGACAAGGGAAAGTAAGCGATTGTAAAATATATATTTATTTGTGGTATTTTTAAATTAGTCCATTCTGGGGTCCGGTGCAGGAATATAAATAGAAATTAGTCAAAAATTATTTGGATGCACGCACATTTGTAACAATAGAAGCAGATTTTATCTGATAACGACAAATATTTTTGCCTGATATATAATTTACGCTCAAAATCCTTCCCTTGTGAGACGCAGACACTGACTTTCCCTTAAAACTTTCTCTACAGTAAACCAATAATGTTGGGCGCTTTTACTTGCAATAATCTTGTGCGATGCATTGGATATCGTGCCTGGGTCTATGGGTGATCTTGAGTTTGAGTTCCGACTATCCAGTACTCTGGATATTTGGGTACCCTGGATAACAAGGGAGATGTAGATGTTAGGATTTGAACTTACCCTGCTGTATGTATCTTTGGACCGTATGCATGCATAAACATTCTCATCATCTTTTAATGAAATAAGTTTGTATAATACAAGGAGCACTCGAGCTGAAATATTGTGTTTACAAAGTGCCCCAAGAGTTCTTAATCATGCAAAATGTAAACAAGCTGTGCGAAAGACTGTCGTTTAAGTTCGACTTATGGGAAACTTTGAGCTTTCACGTTATGTGTAGGGACTCCTCCCCTGTTAGAAGACGACAAATTTCTATCCAGCTAGACTTTTGATGAATTTAAGGCCCAAAGCAATTCTACTTGAGTATCACAAATTGGATGTACATCGTGTATTGTAATTGTGTGTTGTATTCCTATTCGTTTGACAAATTTACAATACATTTTCACCCATTCTTGTGATTTGAATTC
The DNA here is from genome assembly GCA_034698835.1 of Protaphorura tricampata. NCBI lineage: Eukaryota > Metazoa > Arthropoda > Collembola > Poduromorpha > Onychiuridae > Protaphorura > Protaphorura tricampata. Next base: position 6,549 of record JAQGCB010001222.1, on the reverse strand, counting down.
CAGAGATAATCAAAATTCAATCTGCTCGTCAATATTAATACCGTACAAAATAAATGAACCTGGACTTCTTTTATATGAATCATACGATAGGTATGTATAACAAATCTCCATATCTATAACTGATTTCAAGTGAGAGGGTGATTCTAGTATGATACTTGTGCAATTTCTCATTTCGTGTTTGAATTTTTTAATACTGGCTGAAAAATTGTGCTCTACGTAAGGATAATTATCACTTTGTTTTTGGTCATTTAGATTAAAAAAATTGTATTTTATGAATAAGAGATAATCGGAGTATCCAAATACTGAAAAAGTCCGTCAAAACGTTCTACGTACCACAATTTGAAGTCACACGTATCTGTAGTGAGTTGATTGTCTATTAATTTCTACAATATTTCACCATAGACGACGTGGATACAGTATCTGACTAGAAACTATAAATATTTGTCATCCACGTTCAGAACAGCAGCTAGAGCATGTAAACCTGTATTTTTATTGGGGTAAATTTTTTGTGTTCATGTTCCTGCGTTTTTTTATTCTTACACACTATGAATACAATAGTTAAGTTACAATAACATCTACACGGCAGTATATTTTATTCCACTGATCTTGATTTTCATCTCCTCACACGTCATCTTTTCTAAAAGTAATACCCTAACTCGTTAGAAATTCTCTCCCTCAAAAATTAATATAAACAAATCATAATTGAAGTGCCCCTTTGACACCAGAATAATATTGAGCACAGCTTGACGCTCTGCTTACAAATTAAGCTATTATAGGTTGAATGGACGAGTTCTATTAAAAATATTATGTAATAAGCAGACCAACACTTCTTATCTATACTATAAATTAACTTGTGTTAAAATTCGGTTTAGGGTCATGAAAAAGAATCCAGAGGTGGCTTGGACTTGAGAACTCAATTTGTTCTCCTGTCGTCTACATCTACCTCCTTCCTTAAATCAAGATCCTTTTTTTTGTATAGGAGAGCAGATTTTGAACCCCGTCCAACCAATCATTCCTTAGATACTTGGAAAACAAATTAAACCATTGAAAAAAGTGTGGACGTCTACAAAGACGAAACTCATCAATTAAAAGTGACCCATAGTTTGAGAGGAGTTTATCTGAGTCCCAAGGATTTCATTAATCTCAGGGATGGCCATTAATCTTTCTCTCCTGATATCTAAACTCATCCATCAGTCCAAGAATAAGAAACTAAAACTGTCATTCATGCCAATTCTGCCCTGCTATGGAGTGGAGTCACGTGTCTTTTAGACTTCGGCATGTCTGTTGACCATGTAAAAAAGGCAAACCGGGTAACCTGTCACCCGAATACGGCCACGGTCGTCTGGGCCAGGTTCGATCAGTTTTTGCAAACTGTCCTTTTAAAAAAATTAAAAGGACAATCAATCTGGGAGTTGTAGAATGGTGCCATAGATAACCACATTGTAATTTTGAAAGACAAGAGATTTGTAGAGATTTGAAGGTGTGGTTGTCTCCTCCGTTTCCCGTTCAGTGGTTGAAGGGTAGGGATTTTGCTGTGGTTTTCTTTGGTCCGGATCCGTGCCCTCACACAAACACACAGACTAGACTGGCAGTTAGGGTAGACAGGATGGCCCTTGACAGGTCGGATTTACTCCAATGAAATATTACAAGACAGACCTTTGTGAAAACCCGGGTTTTTGTTCTGCGTGCTACGTGCGGAAGCACTCAACGAGAAATCCCCTTTTACATTCATCCTCGTTTCAATTCTAATAAATGGTAACAACCTCCTCATTTCAAAGTTCAAATGAGACGAGGAGCAAGAGCATTTCACATCACCATCAAAAGTCATGCACGCTTAGCCACTCTTTACATGTGACTTTTTTACAAGGTAACCACCTCAGGCGTTCCGAATAGGTCAAAGTAACAAACATTCCTTAAACAAACCGCGTGTAATTATCAGCATGTCAGAATCTGTCCGTTTTATCGAACCTGAAAAAATATAGCTGTAAAATTAAAATTAATTAGCCAAATTGGCCAAATCCTTGAGTAAACTGTTTGTGTGCTTTCACTTTCTATGTAAAAATGCAACCCGCTGACTTTACCTTGTGAGTGAAAACACACTTTGAGCCAGATGATGAAAATGCATTTGAAACTAAATCAACTTTTAGCTGATCTCACCAACTTACTAACCATATTCAAAGTGGATGGATAGTAGTAGTACCCAATTCCATTGATTTAAAACCAGGATGGTGAGATGACTCCAATGAATGTCATTTTGTACTATTAACTGCTACTACTACTACGATGGGGACATAATATTCTACCATGTCTAGGACAGCAAGCCCAGCACAACGCAGCGCAGTGTTAGAATCACCTCCTTATTTGCTAGCCATTGCATTATTACATTTGCATCACATTGTGAGTGAATGAATTGCCCTTTCCTTTTCATCCATAAAATACATTTGACAAGAAAAATTGACTCTGAGAGCAGATGTCGGTCGAACACTTCAAATAGTAGTAGTAGTAGTAGTAAAGGTGACCCATTTTAATTTATTATTCACAAATAGGTCTGTCATCTGGATGTGTCGCATAATTAGCAATATGTGTGGATTAACTGGTACCGTACGGTAAGGTCTTAGTTTACGCGTGCCCCTGGGATGCAAAGGTCGGGCTGGACTGCTATTTTTTTTTGCCGTATTTTATTATGTATCAGAAAGATGACTAGACGAAATTAAATCGATCGATGTATGGCCGCCCTTGAATCTGAATAATAATTCATACTTTTTTTATTAGTAGTCAAGGGTTATACATAAGTCGCCAGATTTTCTAAAGGGTAGGGGTTGGAACTAAATGTAATGAATATAAATCTGTTCACTTTGTATACAGAATTTAAGTTCGGTCGAGTATTCGAAATTTGGATTTTCTTATTTCTTTTTACTCCTATCTATGAGATTTTTACGAGGACACCGCTCTAAAATTATTGATGCTTTTAAGAATTACAAAAAAATTACAACAGATGCAGAAGTCCATAGTTCTATCGTTACTAGATTTCTGAATTTCCACCCACTAGTATACTTAGAGACTAAACGGTAACTCCCCCCGGGTTGCGACCTTCACAAAAGTTGTGCAGGAGGTCAAGGGATACAGCATATTCAAAATCTAGCCGATTCGAACCGAACGGCCATGCGCCAAGCTCGAGGTGCCTTCTCCTTCCTTGTATTGTTTTTTTATACTGAATAGGCAAGTGGTCATTAATAAATTCAGGATTTTTCTATCTGTAAAATTGTATGCATAGAGTTTACTTCTCGATAATTTTTTTTTGGATTCTCACAAAGACCAATTAACTATTGGCGATATATCTCGAACTTACTGGATATTGTGAACTTCTTTAAAGTAAACCCCATACATTGCTAGCCTGAGAGAATCGAACCCTCCGTTTTCCGGAACGATACCGTCTCCCTCCATCAATCTGTTACTACGCATTGACAATTCATCATTCATAAGTATTTTAGATTCCAGCGATTATAAGTTTAATTTCACATAAGTTTATTACGTTTCTATGAAAAAAGGTGATGTTCAATGACGTAATTCGTCCTCCAACTTTATTCGTCGAATTCGAAGAATTCTAATAATCGATGTTATTGACGCGTTGATCTGATCAAAGTTCAAAGTGATTACATACTACGTATTTCTTACAATGAGCGAGCATTTTATCATCTGATCTTTCACTTCAAACGGTATAAATATTACCAAGAGCTCAAAATAAAATGCTTCCAGGGTATTGATGCATATAAATTACTCGTTTGTTAAGTTTTCGCTTCAAACGATTCTACTAATATGATCCAGTTCTCGGAATTCCTCATACATTTTATCTACAATCGACAAAGAGACATTAAAAATCCAAGTATGTAAGTGACAATTTTTGAAGTTTGCCTGTGAAGTGAAACTTTGAAATACAAATTACGCTTATGAGAATATGTACTTCTGAAACTTTTGTAATGAAATGTTTCCTAAATTACATGAGGGCATGCAACTGAAATTAATTTACAGAAAAAGTCTCACTCAAATCAGATTGAAGAGCCAAGGCCACCCCATGAAAGGATTTTGTAGACTTTGAAATTCAGAATTAAAACCTTTGAAATGCTTATGTATGAACGTATGTTACGGATAATTTTATTAAACAGGAATTGACCAGTATTTTACAAAAACTCAGTTTTGAAATTTTTCTATTAACTATACAAAAAAATAACTTATCCAACTAATTTACCATTACGCTACGTCAGGCCATTGTTGAAGTTTTTAATATGGCATTTAATTCTGGTATAATTTGGACATTCTACATTAAATCCCGGTAACACATGCAGCAAAATAAAGGAAAGGAAATGAACGAAATAGGATATTGTTATTGTCAGCATCCAAATTAAATGAAAACTGAGAAATTACTTTCGTTTAATCTCCTGGAATCGTCCTTTTAGGAACTTGCATATTTAATTAGACGATTCTCCTTTTTTTATCATTCCCTTTTGCCCTTCAAGTTCAAATAATTGCAATTCTCTTGTTCTCTCCCAAAAGTCTCAACCCGTTCCAGTTCTCGTACGTGCGTGAGTTCGTGCGTAGTTCACATTTCGGAATTGAACTGAACTCTCTCAAAAACATTCATCTGATGGGAAAGGAAGAAGAAGAAGCAAAGAAAAAAAGAGGAAGTATTAAAATCCCTGAATAATAATCTATAATAATGAATAATCTATTCTTGAGCAATCAAAATTTAATCAAGTCGTACTAAAAGTTGAGGATGTCCTAGACTAGGGAAACTGAGTCAGTCAGATTGAGAGATTCTCTTATAATTTAGACAGTTGATGAGCTGAAAAGCACGCACGGCAGTCAACCGTAGTACATATAGTCAGTCGTAATAGTACAACTCTGTAGATTGCAGATTGTAGATTACGACCTAGTTCCGCCTTACCGTTCTTATGGTTGAGGAGGCAGCAGCCAGCGCCAGAACTCATGACGTCTAAGAATACCTTGCTCAATTTCACTATTTATTTTTCTGCAAATTCTTTCTGATATCACACTGGAAATTGAGCGTGTGTTCGAATTCCATTATATTTTGATGAATTTATTTTAAGTGTGTAATACTAGTAATTCCAGCAGCAATATGTGAAATTAAGCACGTGTTCGATTTAGAAAAAGTAGAGTCAAATAAGGTTAGAAGAGATTTAAAAATTCATGAGATGAACGAACCGAGTCATGTTCAACTGCTGTGAAGATGCCTCTCCAGAGAATTCCTCAACGTACTTCAATAAGATTATCTCTTGGAAAGGAGTAGTAGTATGTGAAAACGTCAGCAGAATATCCCAAAATGACACTATACAATTTGACATACGATGACCTGGAATGTCAAATAGTAGTGGTACTTAGTGCTCCAGTCTCTCTAGCACCCGTACGTATCCCTTTACTTTTTTAAAGGAGGTTGAAAGCTACGTTTAATGTGATCTCTCCGTCGTCCCTTTATACACGGGGGACTTTAGAAAAAGCTCTTAACAATAAATTTCGTCAGAACTTTAGCACAGTAGTATAACTAACTAGACTTTAGCAACGACAGTATTACGCATTTCCATGGAACTTCTTTCAGACAACATTCCATTTCCTCTTCCCGTGTTGGAATATGTACTCTGAAAAGAATTAACTACGCAGATTAAAGTTCACATCACATATTCATAGACGCTAATTAGGTGGCATTAGGAGTAGGACACAGTTTGTCTAATAGAAAATTAAAACTTCAGTCCTGCAAATGCTCAGGGTACGAAAATTAAGAATGTTATTTAAGGTATTACTCTTTATTCAACAATCCTTATCTTAATATTAACAATTTGATAGATAACAATTCACCTATAACTTCATTAATTGTAGGCCTAAACAAGTGCACTGGCTGGTTCTGGAAAGGAATTCTTAGAAGGCATTTTAGAAATTTAGCACTATTTAGAGAACTTAGGTTAGCAAAATTATCGAGTCCTTAAAGCTAATTAATAGTCATTACATCATAAGTACTGGGGTAAAATTATTCGGTTGGATAACTCTTGTACTAAATCAATAAAAAATTATTCTTGTACTTTTTGCATCACTCACCAGTCGCATTTTGCATTTCCAAATGAACTTGCAACATGTCATATATACAACGAATCTATTTAGTAAAATGTTGTATTGTGTATTCCCAAATTCTGTTCGAACGGCGGCACAATGCACTTCGTATCTTTACTTCGAAATTGTACAAGAATCACGAAGTAAGTCACGAGAGCCGAAAATATCTAAATCATGTAAAATTCATTTAAATACATTTTGTAGCAACACATTCCTCCACCCCATTACTGTTCAATTTTACTCACCGAAGTTATCCACTGACGGTTGAAATTAAAATATTGACTACCAGAAATCTGAGGAGGATTGACTTCAATTCTCGTGCACAACATTACAACCTGTTAAATATAAAGAGAAATAATTAGAAATATTTTAGGTAAGAGTAATGAATGCTAGAAAGTTTATACCGTACCTGGTATTTTACGGGAAATTTGC
>JAQGCB010001221.1:0-15500 GCA_034698835.1 Protaphorura tricampata | reverse complement strand
GAATCACTTCACGCTGTTAGTGGTATGACACATAAAAAGTACTGAATGAGTAGTTGGACGCTGGACTGGGTTCTCATCCCTGACCTATTGCATATATTGCATGCAATCTATTCAAATGAAATATCCTTTGTATTCCAAATTATATGTAACAATGCTAATCAACCTCGTGATCTCATAATCTCATTAATGTCGCATACATTGTCTACAATGTTGTCGACCCGTTGTCATCAAAATTCCCAGAAAAAAACGGACAAAAATTTGGTAGTAAAACATAGGTTAGATAGAAATTGATCGTCATTGTAATTTATTTTGTAACATTGTCACGTAAAACAATGTGCTACATTTAAATATAACTGTATATAGTGTAACCAAATTGCATTCTGGCAGCAATGATTCCATTTTTTTTAATATAAATGATTTGAAAATTGAGTTTCAGAATTCAGATTAAGAACTAGTTTCACGAAATCATGAGGCGAAGATTTCAAAAATTACAATCTCCATGAAGTATCAAAATTAAGCGCTCATTTGTAAAATTATATTAATAATTTCTCGATAAATTAAAGTCACGACACTCAGGTGTTTTCGGACTCGGTCGGTCCGTGCTACGTGCCCTTTTATTAATATCTAACATTGTGGTACTGGTAGCATCACCTGAGCCGCTTGAGCTGAGCTCAATAACAAATACAAGAACTTTAATTCAAAATGTTGGAGTGTTGACCATATTTTTTTATATTCTTCTGTACTCAATCAGCCATAAATTGATTTTGAATTGCGTCATGTACTCCCACTTACGTAAATAGAATTCACAATATTATCATGAAATTCCATTTCCAGGATAATAGAAAATACATACTTGCATGTTGTATTGTATAAAAACATCCAGAATGTTCTGGAGAGTAAACCAATCACAATTGCTACTCAACCAGAAAATTCTTTAGAATTGACCAAATTCAAACTTGTGAAGATTTTCACGAAATAAACTCATGTACAAAAATACAGCACATATTGGCATACATTGTATTGTGTCACGTACACACTACCAATTTGTGAATACGAATTGCAATAATTGCCGTCAACGAAAACGACCACATAAAGGCACCATTCGCATTCTAACCGGCAAGTGTTTTTTTTTCTGTATAAATGTATGTACGTATTATATACGAACCAATTTTAGTGACGCGGTTTCCTTCACGATCTATTTGTTCACTATTGCACTACACACTAGCGACTACCGCTGTAGAAATTGACAACATCCGTGCTCAAAATAGTAATTTGATGATGATCTTGTTACACTAACTTAAATGGTGTGACATGTGGAACAATAAATGTGATGATGAGATGTTTTGTCATTTTATCGGTTGACCAACTTTTCAGAATAAAAAAAAAGAAGACTTAGGCTTAGCTCATTCTCACTGGAAACACGTGTAGGCAATAAAAATAAGCGATTATTATTATATGTATTCAATTAACAAACGTGATACGCCAAAAAAAAAATCTGCACGTAATGTTTTGAATTGTTAGAATGTTTCAAATTGAATGTCAACTGCCATAAGTATGACGTTTAACTTATTGTTATTATACATATACGATGTACGAAGGTTACACACGCTAGGCCAAGGGTCATTTGTAACAATGAAACTTGACAATACAGATTTTATTCTCCTTTTTAGTACAGTACTTATTTATTCGTAAAATATTATCGTAAGAGCCAGTCCATTCATTCATTTAAATGCCAAAGTCAATACTCTTTAGTTGAGTTTTACGTACGTTCATCATTCACGTTTACAGAAAGGGTGGGTGACAAGCATTGCTACTACACTTGTCATCAACGTTTGTCGTTATTCTAAATCGGTCCAGGTTTTCTCTGGAAATCAGATTGGACTCAAAACAAAGATGCTTCCGGGGAACAATGAAGTAAAATACCAGAGTGACGAATAGACTCGAAGGAGACATGTAATGATACAGTCTTAACGAGGACTTTTTCAAGAGTCAACAGACTAGACGACTTTTTATAAACAAATACCATGTAACAATAATTACAGTGGGAGACGACACTTTGGTTGTGGGATACGACACTTTGGTTGTCTGCTCTTCTAAAAATACATACTAGACTAGACACTAATTGTACTCGTAAGAATGATGGTATTTTTAATTTTTACCAATTCTAGTATTTTTGAATGTTACTCTGCTGATAATGGCGGACTCAGACCAATTGCACGAAACGTTATAAAATTGTATTCGTCCGGGGGAAACAAAAGAGGTCTATAACTGAATTCGAATTGTACAATATTATTCATTCCCTGAATCAACTACACGGCGTGTTGTAAGGTTAATGAACTGGTAAAAATTTAAGTGATTGTCGAAGGAAGAGTTACAAAGTCACATCCACTAGAGCAGCACCCATTGCACAATTACAATTCGGTCATCTTAAAAACATTTAACTTTAATTCAAAAGAAATCCACATATTCGAGCAATTAGTAAACCTTTGCCAAGTAAACGTAACTCCAAATACATTTTATTCAATAGTGCATAGTTCCTAAAATTTTAAGAATATTAATGTAACATCTGTCAGTGAAAAAAAATCGTTAAGTAAACTGAAATGAGGCCAGGGTGCACCACATTTACCTTTTTAAAACAAAAGAAGTGCATAATAAATGATATAGTATATTGAAACACAGTAAGCGGTCAACTCTAACTCATGTACATACTCGCCTGGCTTGCCTTGTGTTTTGTCTTCCTAATAATAAAAGCAGCAGCTACTACTAACTAACTAACCAGATAGACGAGACAGATAATCGTAACAAAAAAAGTAATTCACCTCTCTGATTTGACATTCTAAGTTTAATTATCCATTCCATCACTATCTTAACGAGGGTTCCTAATCTTAATGATTTAATGTATTACATATATATATTGGCCCGTTTTCAATTTAATACTTTTACCAGGCAAAAAAAATCCAACAGATTTGAGATTCTGTCGTGAATATAGTTAAAAGATTTTTCGAAAAAAAAAATTAAATCTTTTGTGGAAGCAGAAATCATGTCAAAAATATGGTATGTAAGGTAGTAACAGATACAGCCTGATTTTCGTGGGCGAAATTGTAAAAATGGGCAGAACTCGGTACTTGATCCACAAATCTGCAAATACTTATACCACGCGCATTTTGGGATCTGGAAACATTTTGTATGGGTCATGAAAGTGATAGTACTAATCCCAGCTCTGAATTATCTATATTCTATCCCTCTGATATAAACGCCCTTGACTCGAACCCTATCTTTATATAGTTACTTTTTACAAAGTCATACATACACGTTGGACTTTAGTACGCAATCTGTCATTCTGCCGCCGGCACATGCTGTGTATCGATACACATGCTCCAAACCTTACTTTGCCAAACGTATTTTTATCATGTCCATGTTCGTTCGGAATATGAATAATTATGTAAAAACTAGATTTGCTACGATTGAATCAGTTTGACTGAGGGATTATGCAATAATGTGGAAGGAACCCATATAATTTGACACTGCTGCTTCCTTACCTTAACTTATTTTTCAAGATTTTTATTGGAACTGGCCTATTTAGCTAGTTTAGTTTTAGACCACACCCAATCTTAATTTTTTTTGCAAGTGTAAGTAATATATGTCGCAGTGTTAGCATTGATTCAACATTTTCTAATCAAACCTCGATCCAATGAACACAACATGACGCTTGTGTAATATGTAATACCGACAAAAATATTTTAAATCGCAACTTGACAAGATATTTCTATAAAAAAAATAAAAAAAAATGAAAATGAAATCAGTTCAGACTTCCGGATGTCATATAAAAATTAATGCCAAGTACAAGTACTTGGTTGTACTGTCATGCCATTTCATGTCCCAATTGTCACTGCACTGACGACGACGCGGAGCCAAGTACGAACCAATTTGCCTTAGTTTTTAGTTAATTCTGCAATTTTCATTCTTTCAAAGTAAAGTAAATGGCTGAGAATCCAGAAGTAATCAGTTGTGGGCTTTTAATTATTATATAACCACGCAAAGTAAATAGTAAATGATAAATGAGAACCTCCCACACTACACATTAAACTTTAATAATGCAACAATGCCACCAGAAAACCTTCTCAGTTAGTAATTCATGACTGATCAAGTATTTAGCACATTTATTTTTTTCACATCAATTAGCGCACAATGCACATATTGCATTACATGTGGTCATTTCATAGTTTATTCACTCATTATGAGGATGAAACCGAAACTGCAATTAAGTTATACTCAGAATTCAACTAAACCCATACTCTACTTTATCTTTAATGAGTTGCACGCATACCTTTGGTGTAATTTTTGTACACCATGCCCATGCTCCTCAACTCAGCTGTTCGTGATGCAAAAAAAAACTCTTATCTTTTTGATTTGGTTTCATTTTAGTAGCGTATAGTAGCTCATACTTGGTTTCCTCTTTTAAGGAATTGCAATTGCAATGGACATGTCTGCCTGTCTACCCTTCGTTCCGTATGTGTGTGTGTGTGTGTGCTATGCATGGTATTTCCAAATAAAATAAAATAAAATAAAATGAGTGCTAAAAAAATACAGTAGGTACTAAAGTGTAAAATGAACCTAAACTATCACAAATGGATCACAATAAAATGGACTTGCAACTTTACTGGGCCCACTCACATTGAAATTTTTGCAATTCCTTTTGCTACTTTGAGATTGTAATAATGTTGCACAAATAGCGTACAACTAGTCTATTCTGTTCTCTGAAGAACTCATCCATTCCATTGTTAATCCCCGTCGTTGTGTTGTATTGAATTGAATTGACTCAATGTGAGAAAATTGCAATAAATCTCATGTTAGTATTTTTTTTCGACAAGAATAAAACTAACATACATACATACTAGCAATAAATTGCTTTGTGTCTGGAATTAAATTATTTGCAATACCTGAAGCAATAGCAAATAGCAATGCGAATAGGAGGCGTGTAAAAATTAACAAATTTATACTTGAGAAACACTTTTTTTATATACAAAAATCCAATTGAACTGGTCATCAATATATATATAAGTATTACCTGTGCGTTCTTTTCGCGACAGACCTCATACCTAATACAATACACTGCACTACATTTAAAATTCTTACAATCACTTGTGTGATAAAAATAACCAAAAAAGATTTCCTATTACATCATATACACATGCCGGCAACTCAAGCGGTTTCTGGTCTAACCAACAAATGTGGCTTCCTTAGACTACTTTAATAACAATATCTTTTAATACATTTAATTTCCTTAACCAAACTATGGGCACCTCGTGTTCGCATAAATGCTAACGAGCCTTAGGTGCCTCATACAGATATTTTAAAGCGTAGACCACAGAATAATCGGCCCAACGAACCCGATGCCCAAACAGCCTCATTTAAATATTCAATGCATTACTACATAACACAGGCATATAAGCAATAATAATTAAAGTTTAATTAACTCCCCAATTTATTGTATCTAATTTTAAGTGGTCATACGACTGGACTATGTCTAATGGAAACCTACTCATGACATGGCCCTTATCAAATGAACGGAGAAATTCGAGTTAATTTTATCAAATAAATTGTTTTAGACAAATAAATATACATTTTGTGTTTAACCTCTGTTTCTGATAGTGAAGAGGTGCTCCTTCAACGATAACTTTTCAATTAATTCATGACACAGAGTAGCTAAACTGTATGGTTCGATTGGGATGGGAATCCCTTTAGTTTTTGTCCTTGCTTTTCAAAATGACCATGGTCTTGGCAATGAACGAACGCGAACGATCTAATATTAAAATAAGCATAATTAACTAATTAATACTAAAATACTCTAATGTAAGAAAAGCAAGAACCAAAATCCAACTATGAAAATTCAAGTTCAAGAACCATAAAAAAGAGCCAAGCATTTTGGCAGTGACGGGTGCAGTAGTAGAATTATTCAAAGGCAAACGAGGATTTCCATTCAATACTATACTCAACGCAACGCAACGCCTCGACACATTATTGACTTAATTAGGTGTCCCCCCAATTCCTGGATTCGCTTCATTATATTATAGCATAATTACAACTACAATTGACAAGGTCAATTGAACACTTTCATTACATGACATCGAGGTTGTTTCTGGTATTGTTAAGGACCAAACCAAAACAGTTTATCTTGTAGCAAGCACACATACACACGTACAACTTACAACTCCACACTTACAACAGAGATAATAAGATTTGATAGCAAAGAAGTACAGGCAATAGGAATATCAGCATGTAGCATGCATTCTCATTCGGATAGATTCAAAATAGCAATAGTCATGCACGCAAAAAAAAACTAAGATAAAATTATTTGTGGAATTCAAAAAAACTAAGGAAAAAGAGTTAGCGATGCCAGGAACGAAGTTCAACTGTTTAAGTTACAAACAAGTACGAGAAGTTACAGAGGCTGCCGATTGCCGAATGCTTGCCTCCATGCATGTACGAAAGATTTTTCCTTCCTGTTGCAACTCTACTACAGAAATACTCTGTTATACACGTTGAACTGAACTACTGGAGCTTAAAAATTCACAAATGACTTTGTCTCAATTTCGTGCTTTGGCTCTGATTTCCCAAACCGGCTAAAGCTAAGAAGGGCAAGGCTAAAATCTACCATCAATTCTCTCCAACTTTAAGAACACAGTATTTAAACGAATGAAACGAAGAAATGAGAAGGCTTATTTTCAATACACTCTTGTGTGTCAATTTGAATTCAGTTTCAGTTTTGAACGAAGCGAAATTAAAATTACGAAAGTTTGTAATCACTCACGACCCAGGTACGCGAGAAAATATCAAAATCTGAGCAATTAAAAATTTGACGACTCTCTCATTAATTTTTATTTTGGCAAACTGAATTTACTGACATAAAGTTGGGATCAGTTCTTCGGTCTATTATGCTTGCATCGTTCTGTTGGTTCTACAAAATCATTTTTTAAAAAAGTACCAGGCACGACTGATCATACATCACATCTTTATTGTACTCTACTCTCAGCATACTATGCATTATTCTAATCAAAAACTAAAAACTAAGCCAAATCAAATTCATACTTTCTAATCTGAGCCTTGAACTCAAATCAAAACTGCATAGTATGCACCATGCATGCAGCCTGCACTGCAGACCTACAATCAGTAATTATCTGTGCAATGTGGAGTGGTCAAAGTGCAACATACATATATGACATATTTATTAAAGTACATAAAACATAAACTACACCTAAATTTAATTATCTCTTTCACATCCATCCATACCTTATTGGATGGAGAACAAAATAGACTTTGACATTGGCGTACCTTCCGTCCGATCTTTCCATTTCCATTAGCTTCTGTGTAATTTTCTTTTGAATATAAATGAGTACAGACAGGTACAAAAGAATATTATTCTCATTTTCATTTGAGTACCTAATCTATCCATCCCTCTAACTTACTTTTGTATGGGTCAACCACTACTACTACTACGATTTACAACTACTGCACACTGACTGAAAGCGACAAGCTTCACTGACATGTAGCCTGAGGGCTATCCTATTTAAAAAGCACGAATCTTACTCATGCTACCCAATAAACCAAGTCAGTCAGTACAATGTACTTCCACCAACTAAGACCTTGAAAAATTTTACAAGGAAACTTATTCACTACAATCTATGCCAACAATGTAAATTCGTGTATCTCTTGTAGTCCAGAAGTGAGCAATTCTTGTGAATTTTCAGGATACATTGACATAAGCTAAGCGTATTTACATGAGTTGGGCTAAAAATATTAGATTTTTTATGATTATCATTTTATTGGCGTGTTTGCAAGTGGAATTCTATCGTTTCCTGATCTCATAACTAGAAATATCGTAGTTAACTTAATAAAAGAGATGCTAAGAGAATATGAAGTGACAGATGTCACATTTGTCATAGAAAATTAATTTTAGTTAAAAAATATTAAAACAAATACGTTCACTGCAATCTTTGAAAATTCAAGCTAGGAAGCTTGGTTTAAATGGTATTGGCAATAAACTTATTCTTGACTAACACAAAAAAACCTTGGTTGCAGTCATGTAGTGCGCAACTGACAATTAAAGGTAAAGTTTCGTAGTAAAATCCAACTTGCTCAAAGACAGTTGATCTTAAATCTAGGTTGAGGGTTTGAAACTCAAGTCAACGGAGATCTCAACACCTACGCCTGCCTGCCTGCCTGCCTACCAGAATGTCGACATGAAATAAAATGTCGAACTGTCTAATTTCCTCATCATATAATCATAACTATAATTATAATGCTCACAAGCATGCAAAGCAAACTTAAGGCATTAGCATCAGACATTAAGGCTCGCATGCATATGGATGAATACTCTGAACAAGTAGCAAACAAACAACTCAACATGTACAAATCTATGCTAAGTTAGCAGTAAATAAACATAGTATTTACTATTTACTCTTCGAGGATTAGTTAATTAGTGCTGACGTTAGGAAAATTATTTCTCTTAATTTTTGATGACTCGATTCACGAGTAACTTGGAAAGTTCGTAAGTTCGACTTGACTATGATTAGGTGTACACGTGTATTGGTCATATTCAAACATTTTTATTTTACAGTGGTCATCATTCTAAGTAAAATATCTAATTAAGTAATGTCGTGTTCATTTAGTTGGAAACTATAGAAAATTTGTTTTTCAGAGTAAATGAGAGAGAGGGAATGAATGAATGGTATGAAAATGAATGGACATTCATATTCAGCGACAAAGTATCTTGAACCAACCTATTTTGTAACGCACTGATTTTATTCATATGTCACGTCAGCGTCAAACTGAATGAATCTTAACCTCAAATGTGAATCCATTGCATTACTTTTACCTGACTCATCGAATTTTGTATCTAAAATTGATATTTAAGCCGGGCGAGTGAACTCAATAATCAACCCGGCCGGTTTAGACACTCATAAAAGCATTACATATGCAGGAGATAAAATATGTGGACTTCGTATAGCCAGCACGAATATTCATATTCCTTCGACAAAATCAGTTCCAAACTAACTATATTGAGAAATACTATTGCTGATATAAAATAAACACAAAATCAAGCATGAATTTTAAAAGCAGCTAATCCAAAAGAAAGTCTTGAAATCCCCTTACCTACTATACATGACTAAAAATATTTACAGAAGCCGGTTGGTTGCATAGCAAAATTTCAACATTTAACTGTGTCCTGTGTCCGTCTGCTCAAAATGTCTACCGGGTTACATGGTCATCCGTGTACTATTAATTAATAGATGGGATCTCCGAAACAATGAAAATGAATTGGAGGGCCAGGTACAGGTAGGCCAAGATAGGAAAAAGAATGAACAATGCTAATTAATGAAAGAAAATGAAACCACAACATGGCATACATTCATGGATGTGTAATGTACATAAATTTAAGAGTCCTACACACGTGAAGATTAGATTTTTACTTGTCATAATTTGACTACATATCCTCACAGCTTGCTTACACACTTGGACATCACAAGTACAAAAACGAGTCAACAATGCAATACAATAAATTCCAAAAACTCTCGCCGTCTACGCGTCTCATGTCATGAAGAACCACATGAGTACTACAAACTGAAGACCAGTCCTAGTCCTAAGCACCTGAAGCCAGTTGCATTTATTTTACATTTATTCATATTTAGCCTCAAGGCATCATTTGGAATCTTTACAAGTCTACAGTCCACATTTAATGTACGTGCGTGTATTGGGAATCTGCAACGTAGTCAGAGTCAGTCGTCCAGTAAACTTGTAGATTTTATTGTTTGAATAAGCTTTACAAAATTTATTCATCACTCTATTTAATGTTCTCTGTATTTATGGTAACTTTGTGGTCAGTCAAATTACCCTACTACTGCGAAGTTTAGCAGTTTACCTGACGATGTACTGATACAAATAAGGAAACCACTTTTAATGTAAAAATAAAATCGACATAATGCAATATTTGTATTAAAATGGTCACTTTCAAAAGTTTCCAGTCAATTTGAGTTTTACATCTGCAAATGATCCATTGTTAGCCAAATAGACCAGACACAATTGAAAAGAACGAAGAGAAACAGAAAATGATGTCAAAAGCAAAGCCAAAACATACTGACATGACTGACTGACTGACTGACATGTATTCAGATCAGATAAATAATTAATGGACTGGACAAAACTAGCTACTATTACTGCACTACTGGTCACAGTCACAAGCCACTTCGCATGAGTTTTCAACAGAAAATCAAAAAACCGGGTGACTCAGGAGGGGATAATTAAACATGAAAGGTGCAAATCGACTAGAACCATGCGATTGCCATGCTATGTGAATATGAATGCCCTGAGGCATGGACCTGGACATTTTGTGTGGCTAGCCTTTGTTTGCCTTAGCATTATTCTTTGTTCCCTGAAAATGGAGATTTATGGACTTCATTGGAAATTGGAAAACAAATAGAAAAGAACAAATCTAGTAAATCATACATAAATTGTGTTACGTTGTGCACTCTATTCTATTGTGTCCATAGTTCTATTTATTCTGAATTTAATAGCGTTAACGAAGAAGAACATACGTTGGGTGTTTCTCAGAATTACTGTTTTGTTTGTATTTGAAAAGATCACTTGGTTGTGTTTTCTGTATTATTGAATTTAAGGAATTAACTTTCATCCCAATTACTACAGATTTAGCATTTAGCACAAGCCTAAAAGGGAAAGACAAACTAAACTATTCTGAGCTCAACAAGGAAAACGCAAAAAATCATAAAAAGTTTCCTAAATCATTTGGGTCACCGGATCAAATTGAACAGAATTAGTAGAATGCCACTATTTTTAAACAATATTGGAAACTCTGATTATAAATAGATTTAAAGATTAGGAAACCCCATTCAACGCGATATCAATACTCATATTCCCTAATGCCATAATTATTACTGGCTATTTTTTAATTCCCGACTATTCCGAAATTCCGATATGCAATCACACATACGATGATCCCAGACACCATTTACTGCACTGCACACTGTTGACCTATTCTATGAATTTAACTCATCTCAAATATTATTATAATATTAAATTGTGAAACCATGTTCCTTTGTCGTTTGTATTTGATTTAATAGAAAAAAGCAGAGGAAATTGTCCAATTTCAATCCGTATCGTATAAAATGAAAGTGACAAAGCAAAGGAATCCATCGTACGTAATGTGTACGGTACGCGGTGTGCCGTGTGTTCCACTCGCACTCGACGACGACACCAGGAAATGCCCTCATATTTAAGCATTCGATCCAATTTCCTTTGTTCCAGCCTGGGAGCTTTTGCAATCTCCAATTTTCCGTGAAATAATTCTTTCAGACTCAAACGCTTATACGTACGCTCTTTCGAATTCGAAGATGTAATTTCCCAATCTCTAATTCTGAATCGAATTCTCGAATCCACGTAAGTGTACGTATTTGAAAGGAGACCACGAGACCAATTCTCCGAATTCACTTTTGTTTCGGTGTGGCGATTTTTGGTAATAACGAAAGAAGGAACGAATGAAATAAATTTACCCGTGACATTTTTAATTAGACTTAAAATACACGGAAGTATTAATGCATCTTTGTGTCAGCGCCTGTTCCGAAAATACATCCCAACGGGCGACCAGTATATTATGGACTATGCTCAATGATGTCCTTACATTCCAGAGACCAAAACGGACGGGAATTTTTTGTAGAAAATTTAGACCTTAGGTTAAGAATAGCTTCTCAAACTCCCAAAATAAATTCCTTTGCTTTTGCTTACCTTTCGTCAATGGGATTTCTGATCCAGTCCCGCTCCCGGTTCCGGTGATTTTCGTCCTTACAGTAGTAGTTGACATTTAATCTGTTTTTCCCGAACTGTTGTCGAGTCGAAAAAAATAAAATAGGCAGGCAAGGCAAAGGGAAGGAAGGAGAATTTTTTTTATTTCTCCGTCCGAATCACCACCGTTTGCCTTCTTTCGCTTTTTTTTCACACTTTAGACGATTTTTTTCCTTCCGCCGATTTCTTCCGTCCAATAAAATTCCAAGAAATGACAAGTGACAATTTTTTCGTACACTCGTACACAAATAATTTTTTTATCCGCCCGCTCGCGCTCGTAGTATTTCAATCAAGTCCTAGTCCAACTACCAAGTTATTTTTTTTTCTAAAATTTCGTAAAAACACACTATCGTGCACAACCACTTTCAAAATTCTCTTCTAAAATGTTCATACGTTTACGTACCTAAAATTTTGACCAGGTTATTTTTGTTGTTGATTTTCGTTCGTATTCTTAGACCGCTGTGCTGGTTGACTATTCTAGCTCCTCAGAGCAATAATAGCCGTTTTGAAATGCTGGTGATTTTTGGATGGGCCAGAAGTCAGATTTTGTTGACAAAGTGAAATTTTTGAAAATTTTTGAAAATATGAAGATTTTTTTGATGAAAATTGTGTATACGTGTGTGTATGTGTTTGAGTCAATTTTGGAGAGACAAGAGACGTGTACGTTCGTGTTGGACTGTGAACGGAGTGTCAATGTGACTGAAGACCAATTTTGGTTGGGCTCAGTAGAACGAGAACGGCTCGGCTGGCAGTGGGCAAACGGGGCTTCGCTCACTAGGCAAAAGCACACAGGCAGAATAGGCACACTCACCAAGCCCACAATTTTTATCCATCCAATTTTTTTTTCCAGAACACTCCCGAGTAGTCCACAGCACAGTCACGGCAGCTGGATGGAAATTGGACGACAAGAACGAACAAGTCGACCGTTTTTGCAAAGTGCGATACAAAAAAAAGTACACATGTATGAAGATTTTTAAATTACATGTACGATACATACGGCCGCAATTGTTGTACGTACAAGTTTATTTAAAGAATGTTTAATGTGAGGTCACTCCATGCATGCATAGCTCCTTCCAAGTTGACCTGTAGGATCATATATGTTTTTTTTCAGTTTTATTCGGGGTTTGGGTCAAGCGTATATTTCTTAGCTTAGAATTTCCGAGTTCACGTGTATTGTTTGACTAGTCCTTTATGATATTTACTTCTGGAATTTCTATACGCACTAATTAACTATTATTTTTGGCAAGTACTGTTTTTGTTCCTTTAACTTTTGTACAATTTTGCTACACATCTTTTCTTAGTTTAGGAATATTTGCGTTTTACAGTTCGAATGAAACAACTAAAAAGTCAATGTTGGATACGAATCGAACAGCTTCTGAGCTTTACTACTTGTGCCACTAGGAAAATACGGAATGAGAACTCGGGTTACTATTTGTTCAGGCATGGTCAAAGGTCACAGACTTTCACCACTTTCTCCATAAGGGTATAATGGAGAAAATAGAGATACTAGGTTGTATTCGAGCCCGGGTTACTATATTCCTGTGTTCAGGACGGTTCTTATTCGGTATTTTACTATGGTAGTTACTATTTTGTCTCTGACTGCATGTTTTACTACAATGGTATGCAGATAAGGATTTCGTAAGTGTCTGTGTTATGTAGTTTGAAAATAGTTATGAATTATTGTTTAACATGAGCTTAGCTTTGAAACGCAGTTTGTATGATCTTCCCATTTTGTTTAGGAATTGTAAATGATGCTGTTTTGTACATGGTTAGTTGTTAGTGTGTTATTTACACAATGTATTACACTTTCCTATGATAGGAGAGACTTTCCAGTAATATCAAACGACGTAGGCCGAATTTTTACGTAGAAAGCAAATCTTAACTGGAATCCTGGAATTACTGATTATTAAGTAGTAAAACGTAATGTCTTGTAGTTGTACGTCAATTCCTATCTGCTCCGACGCACATATGTTTGTTGCAGTTTCACTAAAGACGATTAAGCGACATTAAAACCACTAGCCATTTGCAAAACGTTTCCATACTGCGAAATGAATCACCAACGGAAATGTAGTGTTCCAGAGGAAGAGATGTATCGCAAACCTTGTACACAGAACGAATACTTATGTAGTTGAACTGCATTCAACATCCATTGTATGACTTTCCAAAATTATGCTATTTTATTAAATTGCCGAACCGAATGACTCAATTTAGCTGTATTCTAAATGTTTCAATGTATACATCGAAGGGCATCGGATTTTGACTCAGCTATTGGTATGTGATTTATCTCTTATTTTACAGAGAGATCTTCAATGGAAAATTTGTGAAAATGCAAAATTCTTATCCAATATTTTGACAAGGTTCTAATGAGTTGTATTTCAGAAAACAAATAGTTCAAAAGCTTGAAAATTGTTATTTATACGCTCAAGCTTCATTGACAATCCCATTTTCGACTGCAACCGTTGATAAAGCATTAAGGTCTGTAGATTGTGTACCCCTGAATCTTCTGGGCTAAGGGAGGTACCACACTAGTGGTAAAAATATACTCTACTGGATTAAAATCCTTTTAAGGCACACTCCACACCACAAGCACCAGAAATGTTACATCAAGCATCAGCATCAGTATAGCGAAGCAGCAAAGGCTGCCTGTACCTTCCAATTTCAAAACTGTAGAAATGAAAGCAAAAGTTGTTTCCTTTACTAAAATACGTGACTATTGACTATGACAGTGCAGTAGTGTGTGGATTTTGAAGAACACGACACGAAAGCCGGTTTTTCCTATGCATAGGAATGGGATAGTGAAATATTAATGTTAGAAGTGAGGTGCCGAGTTGTGTCGACTCGTATAGCAGTAATGTAGTGAAATAGGTAATCGGTGGAATTAAAATTTTGCTGCATTCACTACACATATGCATGCATCAGTGGTGAACAGCGTTGACCTTATCCTGACCTTCATGACCAGATACATACATACTACATTTCACTGGCAATTGAATACAATACAAAAGTAGTGTATGATTATGCTGAATCATTTGCATAAATTTTAGTTGGAACAAAATACATAATTAATTCCTTGTGGATTACATACATGACTGGATGAAACGATCAGTGAATAATGTAGCAGTCAAAGTCAAATGTCGTTGGATTTGATTTGCGATTTATGCACAAAATAATTGTACCATTTATAATACGGTTTTCTCAATAAACGATTGTACCCGGGACGGGACGTCATTTCACTGAAGTACGTCGTAATTCATCCCCAGGACTTTACGCGATTCCATAAAATGATGCAATTTACAATAAAGAAAATCTGGATTAAAAGGCAATAAATAAATTTGAATTGCTCTGTATCAATTTTTTGCCGCAACAGGGGAATCAAATTATTGATAAGTTATTGCTTTTTGTCAAATAGAGATTCCTGGAAGTTGGGATTTTGGATTATCAATTTTGATACACAATTCGAGAGATAACTTACAATATAAAATGCAACCGTTAGAGATGTTATGAAATTCTGGCTTATCATGTGTGTGTTACAATTAGGAGCCCCCGTCCGTGCCCCGTGCGTGGGAAAAAAGCGGTTTTAGCGCAACAGATAGTCAAATATGGATTTTACAATTAGCCTGTAACATTTACTTTATATTTTTGATTTT
>JAQGCB010001220.1:0-15501 GCA_034698835.1 Protaphorura tricampata | reverse complement strand
CAGTGCAGAGTGAGAATTGTGGTCCTGGTTCTGGCAGTGGCAGTGGCATTGACGTGCTGCACAATGACAATTACGATTCAACAATACAATCCCCCAATGCATCTGTCAAAGCAAGCAATGTGTCAACGTCAAGTTTCTTTTGAATTGGGAGTTGAAGGGAAATGGAAATCCATGGAAAAATTTGGACAGACCATTACACTCTCATTCCCCCATTGGCCGACGATTTACTCACTTCGTCCCTCCCAGTCTGGTTAGAGCGTCGGCCAATCGGAGGAGGGTGAGAACCATTCTAGTTGGGGATGGTAGTAGTGTGAAGCCGGAATAGAGCCATGAAAGGCAAAGGCAAAGCCCAAATTAATAGAGCCATTCCCATAGTATCCATCCGAAGGCAAACACCCAACCATTCACCACTTCATTACGTGTGTCACCATTAGCACTAGCACTCAAAGCCCAAAATCTCTATGGCCTCCGTTCCATGGCCACCTACCCACCCCACAGAAGTACCCCCTTACCCTTAACCAGAACCCAAACTGTAGAGGCTAGTTACCGTAAAACCAATTGACGGCCCGGGCCACCACGTCACAACTCGAACGCGGCTCAGACTAATCAGACAACGAATCGAAACTAGTAAAGTGAACTAATTTTAGTTTAATGACAGAGAGTGTGAAGCACCGGTAATTAAAAATATAAATAAGAATTGTGGTAATTAACACTTAACAGACAATTGAAAGAAAACCAAACCACTACTGAATCCAGTTGAATCCAGTTGAATCCAACTTGAGAGTGGAAATATCGGAATTGGAAAAATTGAAAAGAATCGAAAAGGAAAGAATCGAAAAATTGTGACAATGAAAAGGATAAGAAAAATGACAGAGTGAAGTGGAGTGTACGTTGACTTGGAGCGAAAGACTAGGAATGGAACCGATTCGTACTCGTACGACACGAGATGGACTAATTACGATTTGGATTAACTCAATCGTAAGCACAAAGTGAAATCTAAGGCGAAGTTCAAACGCTTTAAAAAATAAAAAAGAGTGAAAAATTAACCATCGAACATTAGGAACCCGGAAATGGACAAATAGGAAATGATGACGACAACCTAACCTAACATTACAATCAATCAGTGTCCAATTTGGAAACTACTGGTTAATTTAAAGACACCGGTTGAAATCGGTCATGTGATCGCACCGTAATAAAAGCTAAGCAGAACGTCCAGCTGGATTGAACACTATTTTCAGCATTCGACTCACTGGAGCTATCCTTCTCGTACACTTTGGATGAACTAGATTATCACACAATAACACTCAAAATACAATAACTAAAAATGACAACGACAACTACTTACCAACGAACGCCGTTCGCCATCCAAGAACTGCTAGGACTGAACGAGAACAAGAGTTATAGTGAGAATAAGTTCAAGTGGAATTTCTTTAGCAATCAGAATAATTATGGTGCGAGTGGGTTTTTGCAGCACAGTTATGGGGTGGATCAGCAGCAAGGTGGAATAGGTGAGTGAAGAGTTTAATTCAGTTGTGAATTTTTAGTAAGTAATTTCCCGAATGGAAGAACGGAGTGGAATTCAAATTCCCAAAAATTGTCTACTTATGGAAATGTCAAGTGCAGATCACTCCTATAACGGCTATGGAATAAAAGTCGAATTCCTGAAGCATTGAGGATTTTAAGGATTTTGAAGAGTCCGGTCGTAGCGTGTGGGGATCGCCCTGTTTAGAAACCAATAAATCCTTATGTATTTGAACAAGTGCGAACAAAGTTCTTCCATCTGAAATCTGAAACACAATTTTTGAAT
The DNA here is from genome assembly GCA_034698835.1 of Protaphorura tricampata. NCBI lineage: Eukaryota > Metazoa > Arthropoda > Collembola > Poduromorpha > Onychiuridae > Protaphorura > Protaphorura tricampata. Next base: position 13,694 of record JAQGCB010001220.1, on the reverse strand, counting down.
GGAAGAACGGAGTGGAATTAAAATTCCCAAAAGCGATAGGATTTTTCGGAATTCTCACGATCCCGGTAATAACGGTGTGGGAAGAGCAAAATTTCCCTCTTCAACTATAAGTGGTTCGAAATTATTAAACCATGGGACGACCGGACCCGGTTCATGCACTTTTATATACTGTTGTGCAAATGCTTAAATGGACAGAATGAATTGTATTGGTAGCGGATCAGCCGGATTGGTTGTCGAAGAATGGATGGATCCTTTAATTAAAATACCTTGGCTCAGATTTTGAAACGGTTTTTGAAAGGAAAGGTGCTCTGATTTTGTGTTAAATGAGGATTTGGTAGAATTCAACGAATGATTTCCCGCTAGCGGAAATGGATAGAACTCTCAAAAGTTGAACGCCAGTTTCCGATCATTTTGAGTTTGGATCATTACCATGCTCCTTCCTAAAACCTAAAGTGACTAAAAGTGACGCCGGACGTTGCATTGAAGAGTTAGTACGAACTCCGTTCAACCCTGGTTGGTAGTTGCTAAAAGCGACTCTTTTTGCGACACACGGTATTTAAATTCCGTCCGGCCCATTCCGATCGTTTCATTCAACAATGTACAAGGTACAGTGAGTCGCAAAATGAATATCCCCCCATATATTGAGATCGCACTTATCGAATAATGTATCCAACCGAGAGGTGAAATGTATTTGTAACATAATGCATAACAATATTGGAGTTTGTAATTTTCCGAAATGGTCAATTTCGAAACGGGTCTTGACATACCGTCCGGTCGCCTAAATGTGGTGGTCAATTTGCTGATTGAAAATGATTGTGATCATTTGTCTCGTTCGGAATTGTCCGATTATTCACACAGTCACACATTATTTTCTGAATTTCGGTTTGGTCGGTAAATTACGTATCCCGTACGTAAAAGTACATTCAACCAGGAGTTGAGATTTATAAATTTAGAGCGTCTATGTATTTTCACATTGTGTTTAGTAAATTGTCCGATCATTCAATTCTGTTTGTTTCTACTCTTTAATTCATTCACAACCACCCAATTTACAAAATCACCGAGTTGTCATCCTTGTCCATGTCTTTGTACTCTAACACGGGTGATTCTCCATAATATAACAGTCAGTCAGTCGAGTCATCACGAATTTCGGTCCGCGCGGGTAATTGGGTGGTAATGTGTAAACTCATCAGATACAAATGTATAGATACAGTGCTCTTATCCCAACGTGTCTGTTTGCCTTTGATTCTTGCCGAAATTGACGGAGTGACTGAGTGAGTGAGTTAGAGCAAACAACATAATTCGGATGAGATACGAATACGAACTGCCTTCAATCACCCACTCATGCACATTCCCCGGACGAAATGGAGGCGTTCGAAAGAATTGTCGACTTTCACATTCTCCTTTCTCTCCCGTGTGTGTGTGCCTGCGTTCTCATTGAATAAATAATGAAGTGCAAATTGAAATGGGATCTCGGGTGGGTCGTCGGGGATTTGACGACGGGTAATGAAATGGGGGGAATGAGAATGATGAGTGGAATGAGCGTTAAGCGTAATTGATTATTTAGGAGGGAAGCCAAGGAAGGGATTTAGATGTACACACATTACGTAATGTAATGTGCACATTTACGTGTATCTCTATCCTTTCGCTATCCTTGTACGACGTACCAGTTCAACTTCTCCACCATGCACCGGAACGAATCAACCCAGGATAGATGAGTGACTCGTCGTCGTCGTCGGTTCGGTTCGGTCGTTGTCAACGTGTCAATGCCATGCCATGCCATGCTATCCCCCACTTGCACTTCCCCACAATTCCCGGAATGTCATCCAGTTCATTTACGATCCAAACACCCTCTCGGTAAATTAATAAACGCCGAGGTTATTTAGATTTATGTACCGCTTTTGATTGCGGGTATATACGGGGTGACAGCTAAATAGCCCGACGAGTGAACGAACTACCAATCCACTACCAAATTCACAAAGATTTCTAATTAAACGATATTAACACACGCAATCGCTCGAGAATCTCAGGAATTCACCAAATTTGAATTCTCAGAGTTCTAGAATCGATGAGTTCATTTCAGTTGATTAGATCATTGCGTTTATATACGCAATCCCCATCTCAATTAAAGACAAGCCCATGTTATATACGCAATATAAATTCATTTTTAATCTGAATCCCCTCAAAACGCTATATAGGATTTCGGTTTAGTTCAATGTTCGCTCAATTTAAGCTTAAAATTCGGGACACGGGGTTTTTCCCATTCGGATTCAAAGTGCAATTTAATCTTTAAGCGTTTTGTAATCTGGCGGATTAAGTTTTTTACGGGTGCAGTGTCTTTTGGTGGCGAGTTCTGGGGGACTAGCTTAGCTAGCTTTAGCACCCCCCTCTGCGGTTTTCTCCCCGGGGAAGACCCAAAAAAAGATTTATTCTTGGCCGACGTCTTCTCGAGATTATTTCGGAGCAGTGTTCAATCAGTGTCTGGTCTGAATGTGTATTCGTTAGACAACCCCCTCTTGGACTTTAGAATTGCTTCCGCCTTAACCGTTGAGGTAATCTTTTCCCCACTTTGGAAAAACTCAATTAGAATCTCATCATCGAGTCGTTTTCTGGGGTTTTGGCTTTAAGCCTGTTGTGTGTGGAGTGGGGAAGAGAGCTATAAGTTAAAGCTAAGGCTAAATGACTCGGGAGAATATTCCTACCCGTGCAGTTCGGAGAGGAGTTATAACGTAAAGTAAAAGTGTGTAGAATTGCTAGAGAAAGTGCATGGTTACTATACTAGGTATACACCGAAATCCTAGATGGGAATAGACTCAAGAGCGAGCGGCCGGTCTTCCACCACCATTTGATCCGCTCGTCAATCTAAACGCACTTTTACGGTGAACACCCCATTTCCTTATTGAGTTCGATCATTCCATCGGCGGTATAAAAATCAAAATTGGACTGTGCATTTTGATCTATTTTCTGAATTAAACCAAATTAACTCATCTATTTTTATTCCAACTACAGGCCAGTCAGCCTCAACCCCAATCCCTCCACATCACCTGCTCCTAGATCATCACTCTCATTTGACCCACACTAACACATCCGACCTCCTCCTCCAAAAAACATCAAAAAAGAAGAAGAAACGAAGACACCGCACTATCTTCACCTCATTCCAATTAGAAGAGCTTGAGAAAGCATTTAAGGAAGCACACTACCCGGATGTCTACGCAAGGGAAATGCTCAGCCTCAAAACTGACTTACCGGAGGATCGCATTCAGGTGAGTGATTGGTTTGTTTCTATTTCAATCTACATTCTGTGTGATTTTGAATGTCCGTTCAATGTCCCAAACTGAAATTCAGTCAATCTTTCCGAAATCTTTCCAAAATTTTGCAAAGTCCAAGATCGATCCGGAATTGAGTCGGGGAGTGACGGATGGACACTATTTAGTATATCTGACGCGGATTTTATACAGCAAATGGCATGCCAAAACCAATGGGCTTAATTAGCAAGTTGTTAATTTGGGTGGAGCGGTCGGGGGGCTCTGGACAGGTATTATTACCATTGCGTCTATCCCGCCATTCACGTTCAGTCCTTCTGTTCCATCCATTGGTAGTAGTGGAATGGGGCTACCAGTATGTAGTGAAGTGTGGGCATTTCATAAGAGTCGAGTCACGACGGGCCTTACGGACTAACCTTCCCTTGTACACACACACACATGTCTACATGAGAATTGTGAATTGTGAGTACGTGAATGGACCCAAACGTATTGTGCTCGATTTGAGTGGATGATTGGAGGTGTCCGGGCCAGCCGAGTCCCAGCACGTCAATCAACTCCAACACTATATATCCCTCGTTAACACGGACGGAACTCTTATTCAGTTATAATTTGACTTGAGCCCTGCGCTATGACATCACAGTGGACTAACTGGTAATAATCGCCAAAATGTTAAACAGCTCACGCACGACATCATCATGAAAGTTGAGAAAATTGAACCACGACTAGATTTAAAATCGACCGAGTTATGGACGATTTCCACTGTCAACCAGCACGTCAATCTTAAACTCGGTAAAACTCTCATCTCAACGATAGCTCTCTACCATTACATTCGGTATGCACAATTTCCGATTTCCCTATACACTCAAACTAATAGAATAGAACTCCGTTCCACATTCGCACTCCGATGATGGTCGGAATTCGGTTAGGAATCTCCAATTTTTTCCAATTTCCTTCCAATCTTATTGACTTTGAGCTGAATGAAGGAATATGGCTTTGGGTATATATTTTGGACGTTCGTACGTACGGTTCGTTCGTACTCATTCACTCCGTGGATGAACCCAAAGGAAGGAATGGATTTTTTTTCTTCCCATCCATCCAGATTCGCGTCGTCATCGTCGATCTTCACTTACTTGTGGTTTTTAGCTGGGTTAGAGTTGTTGTCGTTTGTAGTGGTTGAGTTCCTCTCCTCCTCCGTTTAACATGTCAATCTCACACTTCTTCTATTTTTTTCTTTTCTTTTTTCCTTTCTTTTCTCTCCCGTGTGTGTGTTGTGTTGTGCCAGTGCCAAGTGATGTAGAGTGATTTCCTTCCCATTCTCTCCATTTGAATTGGGATGAGGATGTGGATGTGAAGAAGGGTATATGGTGCGGTGGCCTAGCCTAGCCTAGCCTTACCTACCTCCATGCATACCTTGACATGAAAAGGAAGGCAGAAGAGCAGGAAATATGAGTACAGTACAAGGAGTAACAAGGAGCGTTCCTCTTTACAATTCCATAATTGTCCTATTCAACATTCAATCTAATCTGTACTCCGTTGTATGTGCCATATGTTCTCGCAGTGAACAACGTACAAGTACAAGTACAACAGTCAGTCACTCAATCTCCGCTCTGTTGTGGCTATTGAATTACTACTACTCTGTCACTCTGCACAGTTGTCGACGAGTTGAATAGAAGAGGTATGTGTTGTACAACGGAGAGCACGGAAGAATTCCGACCGACCGGATGACAGCGTCACGGAGGAACTGAACGGAGGGAATACGGCCCATAGGGTGGTCCACTCCAAAATACAAATCGGAATATTAAACACTCTTTCCAATTTGACAAGTTGTCATTCGAGCAACCCTACCCCGTCGTACGGTACGTACGGTGTGTACATTGTCCGCCTAATTAGCAACGTGTTTCGGTAAAGACGGACGAACCTACTTGTATCGAAAAATGGGTCAAAGAGCACATGAGATATATTAGGACTGATAATTAGTAGTTGATTGATGATATCTTGGGAGATTGACCTTCAATTGATGAACGTCCTCCTCTTTTCAATCTCCACTCAACTCAACTCGGCATTGCTGTTAAGAAATCCATGGCTGGGAATCGACTCAATCGTCTCTATAACCCGTAGATCCTCGACACTTCACTTTCCTCCGTGCTATGACGCTGGACACTGGATAAAATTAATTTTCCTTAACTTTTAACTTCAAAGTTGGGGAAAATTTTGTTTATGCACATTTCGAAATTCTAACACCGCAAGTCGTCCACTTCTATCTTGTCTTCTTCCTCCGCTTTGTCGCATTGATACGATGATGATTCTGCAGGGTTAATTTGGGTGAAAAAAAAAATTTAGTTTAGTATCATCTAATTTTGGTTAATTTTTATTTAAATTAATCGAAGTTTGATCGAGTAGTGAACTACGTACGTGCATCCACTCAACAGTCAATCTATCCTTCTCCGTTCTGTTGTGGGTATTGAGTTACGCGTCACTCTGTCACTCTGCATTGTTGAAGAGTGGAACATGGACTACTACGTGTACTTGTACACTTACTTGTGTACAAGAATTCTGCTGAACCCACCGGATGACAGAAATAAGAACCATGGGAGTGAGTGGTCGCAGGGTGGTCCACTTAATAATACAGAATCGGAGCAAAGGACTCAACACTCTTCCGTCAGTCCGAACGAGTGCGGACCACCCTTTTTAAATTGTTAGACTGTCTATTCAGATGGGATGGGATGGATGGGTTGAGGATGATTTTGTTGGATATGCAAGACAAAATCGAATCCATAGAGTCAAAGATATCCTCAATAACATATAGGACTAAAACTCCACCTCTGACCAAATGCAAATAACATATCAGTCCAATTTTATTTCCCAAATAATTGAGTTGATTGTCATCCGTTGTTTAATCCGCACGTTCTATCTCCCATTCCACAGGTCTGGTTCCAAAACCGGCGGGCCAAATGGCGGAAAACGGAGAAGTGTTGGGGGAGGAGTACGATTATGGCGGAGTATGGGTTATACGGCGCAATGGTGAGGCACTCTTTACCATTACCGGAGACTATCTTAAAATCCAATGCAAAGGAGGATTGCGTGGCGCCATGGTTACTGGGTGAGTGGGTTTTGGATTAGATTAAGATGTGGATTTTGAGGGATTGTCCATTGTTATCCCAAATCACATCATTTCAATGTTAGACACGGACAAACTTGCATTGAAATCACCGCAAAAAAACATTGTATCATTTTAATGGGGAACCTTTAGTGGGCTTCCGCGTTTACCTATTAGAAAACTTTTGAAAAATGTTAGCGAGCGGGCGTGAGCTCTCTGCGGGGCGCCTTCATCCTCAGGCCCAGCGTTAGCGCTAGAATTAATTAATTGGGGGAATGGAGGAGCAGGCACAGCGGGAAGGCACGCACGTACGTGCGAGACGTGCACGTACGTACGTACGTGTGCGTGCGTTCATTAATTCCGGTAGCGAATCGAATGCTATGCGGGTGGTGGGTAACGCAATTCACATTCATTCAATCCAATTAGTACGAGATATGCGAATGTGCAGCAGTGTTCCTGCTATCCTTTCCCCTTCGCCAAATTCTAATTGAAAAGAATTAAAGGGCTAAATGATAATTAACGCGAAGCTAGTTCAACTCTTTCCATTTAAATCTAACAAAGGGACGAATCAAATATTTCCCAAATGCCTATGATCTCATTTCAAAATTCTCCAAGTATCTGAACTTTCAATTCGTCAGTTGTCTCGAACGTTGAATTGGAAGTTCAATTTCGGCCTCGGGCAGAGTTTAGAGTTGAACTAATAGAACAGTCGACTGAAATGTCCATTTGGATAAATATAGGTTGATTTCGGGACTAAATTCAAAACGGTGGATTTGTATACTTGCATGTTTCTCTCATACTCACTAATCTTTATCTCAACTTGACAGGGATGCACAGGAAATCGCTGGAGGCTGCAGACACACTAAATAAATCCGAAGACGAATATGAATCGAACGTTAATAATTCTGGAGCGGAAGAAGACCAGAACTGTGAAGAAGAACTTCCTGCTAATAAGCAAAATTCTATCTTGGGTCTGATGACCAATGGAAACACAACGAATACACATTGCACGGATGAATCGAGGCGGAATTCTAGCATAGCTACGCTGAGAGCGAAGGCAGTTGAGCATCTGATGAGGTTGTGAGATATGCAGATACAGATAGGACTAGAGTATTTAAATATTGTACGGGATATTTTGAACGGGAGAGAAAAACACGTGTGTGTGTGGGTCCTTTTTTATAAAACTACATGTGTATGTATGTACAATTGAATGAAGACTCTTTTTTGTGTAAGAAATGAAACGTTTTTTTTTGTACAATGAGAAATGGGAGTGAATTGAGAGCAAATAAAATGAGGAATTGAGAACTGGACGAGTATTTCCGAAAATTTATTGAACACAATGGTCCAACGAATTGGACAGTAGTACGTGTAGTTGTAAAATAGTCAGAAATATAGGAGTCAAACCGAAAAAGTCAGCGGACGGGTTGTAATAATGAGTCCGAATTCCTCAATTTAACGTGTGTGGAATGTTTTCAATGGGGAAATGGGGGGGAGGAAGCAAAATGGAATGGAATGGATGACTCTGACTCTCTGCTCTACTACTCCCTCCCGGTTTAATTAAGCCCTTTGCATGTACACAAAAGAGTACAAACACGTTCACACTCACACGTTATACAGCCAGTCCCAGCATAGCAGATCAGATCATTAGCGCTGATGAGTTTGAATGGATTTGAATGCATTTTGAATTTAGATGCAATCCAATCCCACAGACTCACACACTGGAGAGAAAGACAAATTCATTGGCCGTGACTATTTGTAGCCATACTACCGTGTATCATTTCCCTCCACTCCATACGTGATTACAAAATGAAACATTGACCGTTAGTTGACACCCGGATGGACGTGATAATCAGAATTCAAGGAATGAATTGAAGAACGTTCTCGTTTTGTCCATTCACTCAATTGTGATATATGAAATAGTTGGATGTCAAGGATTGGCTCGGCGCTCGCTCTCGCCCGGTTGTCAATTATAGTTCAAGCGTCGTCTATTGAACGAGGAATTCGGTGGACCATTTCTTTTTTTGTGGAGAGTAGAGTAACGTGATAGTAATCCTGCGGAAGACTGTTTATGATAGGAACTGTTCAATTATATGATACAAATTAGATTAATCCCATTTTGAATTGAATTGAATTTCAGACATTTGGATAGTTTAGATATTAATGGATGGGATTTGACTTTTATTGAGATAGATTTAATTAGGAATGGGGAATGAAGTGAATGGATTGTCTGAATGGGAGGAACGAACGAAGACGTCGTCGTTCCATTGCTGCACTCAAATGGGTGGATTTGGCTAAACGTATAAGCTCCTCCCTCTAGCTCCTCCCCCTCCGTTGCAGTCGCCATAGAAGGCTAAGCCAATCCGGGGATGAGAGTTTAGTCCTACACAGACCCGTACTGGCCGTATAGTCAATTGGGATTTGGGTCTGCGTTATAATGGGATTTCCAAAAAAGGAAAGGAAACTGCCACCAAGACCGCACGCACTACTGCTCTGAATGACTATATCCCGAATTGTGTGCACTCTACAACTTTGACGGGTATTAACTTTGAGAGTTGATTCTTTTTTTATTTCACACTTTTAAAATCAATCATAGCAGAGGTTGACGTGTGGTTTGAGTGGAATGCAATTCGTGGTTTAAATAATGGGCCAATGTAGGCAGACGCGACGTACTGCGTTGTAGATTGGAGCGTCGTGGAATTAATTTTTAGTCCAGTTTCGTCCTGTTTAATTAGAGCATTGGGTTAGAGATCGGGTAGTGTGTGTCATTAAAAAAAGAGGTTAGAAAGAATGGTCGGACGGTCGGACGTTCCCTCCAAAATCTTCATTGTCTGTCCTCGGTCAGCGGGGGGTGTCTGGCATCCGAAGAACAGTTAGCGTTAGAATTTAATTAATTGGCGGAATGGCATGGAGGAATGGGCACAACGGGAAGGAAAGGGTAGGCAAGGCACGTACAACACGTGCGTTCATTAATTCTGACTGACGATAGGGGGACTATGAAATTCACATTCAATTCAATTATGACTATGTTCTGCTCCTGCTCCTTCTCCCCTCCTCCTCTGCGCTTCTCCGACCCATCTCAATCACACAATCATAGAAGAAGAAAAAAACCCAGTGTGAAACAAACCTTCACACCGGAGAATGGATCCGCACGAGTTCGTTTCCCTGCCTTGCCTTGCGTGTCACGCACACCTTACCGTAGAATGATCGCGAGTGGTGTCGTGCTAAAAATATTTGCATTACCGGGTGATTTGGGAGAGAATTGCTCCATGCCAGATCGCACACATTTCAACCGTGACACGGCAGAGACGAAAGTTTTGGGACTTTGCTGGAGAGTTTTGTTAGTTTCCTCATGTGTGGTTTTTGCAGGATGGAATTGCAAGTGGACTGAAAATGTTGAATGGAGTGAATGGGTTTCCTGCAATTGAGTTGGAATAGAGGAATGGAGTGGAAGAATGTCATTTATTGTCATTCGTGCAGTTCTTCCACTCCAGAACGACATGTCGAAGAACGACCGACGATAATTCCAAATGCAGTCAAATGAACTGCAGTTTTGTGTCTACCATATCTTCCAATGGAGATCCATAGCTAGGCTTAAGCCCCTCCCTCTCCTCCACCGCTCGACGACATTAGAGAGCCAATCAGAAGGGTGGATAAGAGTACTGGAGAGAAGTCACTCTGTTTAACAATGTCTCTCCTTTGTCACTCAATTAATTTGTTCAATTAATTCGTATCAGTTCCTATGCAGTATTTGTGCCAGGGATGCCAGCTCACAATTGACAAATAGGAACTCAAAGTGAATTCGGAAGACATCAAAATAATTTAATAATGACAAGGATCGAATTCAATGTGTGAACGTAAGGTATTAAGCAATTTCAGAATGCGAGCAATTCGTGTTCCTATTGTTGTGCACCGCATGAAGTACACAAGTTTAAAAGAAAAGTGCACTTAAATGAACTCATTCGCGCCATGTCCGTTTGTCCCCCGTTTCCAAATTCAAAAATGGAAAAAGGGCATGGGATTTAACACGTGAAAAATCGACTCCCCTGGAATGAGGACGTAAGCTAACCTAACCTACGTACGAGATGTGCTGGTTCGTGTGCGTTAGAGCTCGTAAACCGAGAGTTTCGGATCGGTTCGGTTTACCATCCAAACCAAAACAATCGAAACATGTTTCCATATTGGAAACATTGTCAGTCGTGTCACTGTCACTGTACGCAATTAATTTTTAAAAAATTCCAGTTGACCCAAGATCCACAGACACGGCAGTACAAGCTATACTTTTTCCAGTGTGACTGCCCTCGAATTTTAAATCAAGTACGAGGGATTTGGCAATCCATCCTCATTCCTCACGTCCTGGCTGATATTTTGAACATCCTCCGAATCAGAATTGACCGCCACTGTTAAAACTGATCATTTTGAGCCATTTTAACTTTGACTTTGGTATATGGTGCATTGGATTTATGAACGACATGCGTCTCTTGACTCTTGGCGCACATGACATCGCATGACACTTCTTTCAATGTTTAGAAAATTATTTTTTTTCGGTTTACGGTTTATTGGCCGGTTTACGGCGGTTCGGTTTGGGTCTTCAAACCGAACCGAAGTCAAACCGAACCGGAATTCGCCGAACCGAACCGTAAATGGACAAGTCTCTATCATTTTATTTAATTGAATAATTGCTAGTTAAGAATAAGCACAACAGCTAGGAGAGAATGAGTCAGTCGGTCGAGTAAATGACTAATACGAATTCCTTAATTTAACGTGTGTGGAATGTTTGTTTCAATGGGAAGAATTGAATGGATCATGGGAATCCATTATGTAGAATTCATTATGAATCCATTACGTTCTTCCATTCCAATTGCTGCTTGTCAGTATTGTTTACAGATATCTCGGAGCACGGCGCAAACCCCCAAAACAACAACAACAACAACAACAACAACAATTTCAATTGACACAAATATGGAGAGTGAGGAACAGCGGAATTGAATCGAATCAAGGAACATTTATCAGCTCAGACGGACTACAAAAATAGAAAGCCATCCCCGATCGAATTACACGCAAATTGATTCAAAGTGTCCGCAGCATTTTATTGAATCGAATTTTCATATTAATAAATGGATGGGTTTTATATGCCGGGGGATACAATTTGCCGAGAATCGTGAATACGAATGACCGGTCTACGTTAATGAAGGGATGACGAACTTAACTCCCGAACTTAAGCACAAATTCCGATTTAGAAGCGCCATCTGGCGGGGACGAGCGTTAACACAGCTTTCAAAGCCACAACGTTAGGTGGCGCTTTTGTGCAATAATTTCGCAAATGTGAAACCTAACCCAAACCCCTTGCGACCCACCGAATCCGCCACCCAAGCGCCATCTCATGGCCACCAAGCGAGTCAATGGGAAATTTGCCAGGAGTGAACGTTAGGTGGCGCTTTGTACACTAATTTCTAAAATCTCAACGTGAAACGTTAAATCCAACATTTATGGTTTGCGACCCACCGAATCCGCCGCTCAAGCGCCATCTCATGGCCACCATCCGAGTCAACGCTATTACCAAGACTCAACGCTAGGTGGCGCAGTTATGTTCATTCCGAACATGAAACCTCAATTCAACCTATGGTTTTTTAATTGTGCCCTTCGAAATGTCCCCAGATTCGACGGAATCTTTAGACTAAAATGAAACCGGTGCCCACGTACTAAAATGCACAAAAAATTTTAAAACATACAACAAAAAAAAATTAGAAAAAAAAAACTAACACGTGTATACACTCATCCCCATCTCTTTAATCTCCACTCTTAATTATATCACAATTTTTTTCTTTAATTTAGTTACAAATTGAAATCGTTATAATTCCGTGTGGTCCTTCGGAGTCTCAATTGGAATGTCTGATTCTGGTGCGTCGGACTCTAGCGGTAAGCCTTCGCCTTCGCCGGTAGGTGGCGCTGAGTCAGTGTCCGCCGCCTCCGCCTCTTCACCGCTAGGCGGCGCCGCTGTCGCGGACGCCGACTCCTCCGCCTCCCCGCTAGATGGCGCCTCTCCAGCCTTGGCCTCCGCCGCCTCTTTGGCCTTCGCCGATTCTCGCTCTTTTCGGAGGCGCTCGACCCGGGCCTTGTTCAGCATGTATTTTACCTGGGCGGGAAAAATTGGATATTTTGAATTTTTTTGAATTTTTGAAATTTTTGAAGTTTTTTGAAAATTTTCGAAAATTCAGAATTTTTTTTGAAAATTTTGAATTTTTGAAAATTTCTTTCAGAATTTTGAAATATTTTGAAAACTTAGAATTTTTTTTGAAAACTTAGAATTTTTTTTTGAAAACTTAGAATTTTTTAAAATTTTATCCTCACCTCCCGGTCCAACCCCTCCACCCTCTCCCACCCCCCTCACCGTCAACTTTGGCTCCTCCCACAATTCCAATTTTTTTTGCTCCTCCCCCACCCTGCCAAGCCACTCCTCCGTCTCGGCCACTAATTTCTGGAGAGTCTCAATTTCAACTTTAGTAAAAAGTTGCTCCTCCTCCGACACCCCCAACGAACTCTTCAAAAACACTTTAGAAATATTCAACATTTGGTCCAACCTGGCCAGAGCGTCCGGTCTCGCCTTGAATTCTCGGACCCTGTCCGTGAACGGCCGGGTTAGTTTTTTTAGCTCTTGCAATTTAGCGTTGTAGTTTTGAATCGAGTGTGGAGGTTGAGGGTCGTCGGAATAGAGCCAATCAGAGAGCTGGAAAATATTTGAAAAAAAATTTACAAGTTTTTTGGCGGGAAAAAAATTTTTTAAGGAAATTTGAAAATTTGAAATTTTGGATTTTCGTTTTTGGGGGGGTTTTGAGACTTTTTTGGGATTTTTTTGGGGGACGATTTTTTTGGTAATTTTTTTTTTGAAATTTCGGAAGATTTTGGCCGTTTTTTTTTGTAATTCCGCCATTTTTTTTGGAAATTTTGGATTCTTGGAAAATTTTGGCCGTTTTTTTGAAATTCCGCCGTTTTTTTTGGAAAATTTTGGCCGTTTTTTGAAATTCCGCGTTTTTTTTTGGAAACTTTGGATTTTTGGTAAATTTTGGCGTTTTTTTTTGGAAATTTTGGATTTTTGGAAAATTTTGGCCGTTTTTTGGAAATTCTGACCATTTTTTTGGAAATTTTGGCCGTTTTTTGGAAATTCTGACCATTTTTTTGGAAATTCTGGCGATTTTTTGGAAATCCGAACTTTTTTTTTGGAAAAAGTTAAGCGATTTCGACCATATTCTCAAGCTAAAGCCCCTTTGGAGGGGCGGAGCCCCTCCGGGGGGTCCGGGGGTCTCCCCCGCCCCGGCGCCCTAGGCGCCTGCGCGGAAGTT
>JAQGCB010001219.1:0-15503 GCA_034698835.1 Protaphorura tricampata | reverse complement strand
CCGGCGGTGGACACACCAAATACTGATGTATTCAAAAATATATTTGGATTTTTGCTAATACCTTACGTTCTCTCAAAATTTAAGTTCAAAGTTATGACAATAAAAGTGCACATTTCTAGTTGAGACACACTGTATTGCAATCTTAACCTTGTTCAGGATTTTCTGTCAGACTATGAAATGAATTTTTGATTTTAAAAGACGGAATATGGGAAGTCTAATTTTCGGTGCACTGTAGTTAGGGAGTGATTCATTTCATGAGGTCACAGGACCAATTCCAGGTTGGCCCACATTTTATCGTCGCATCGGGGGTGTAAATGTAGATTTTCTATGATAACCTATACTCTAACTACAGATGTAAATCTCCAAAATGTATTGTTAAATTGACATGAGAAGAGAACTCGATCCCCATTACCTTATCTGTCGAAGGAATCAAGGTCTATGTTTACCTGCCCTGATTTTTCTGAATAGTATTGGGCAAAGTTGCTAAACAAACATGTTTTTTTTTACGTCAACCCTATGTTTTCCGTAGAAAAGAAAACAACTCATGCGATTAATGGATGGGATTTCCCATACGAACGAGGTGTAAGGTCGGGTCGGGAATTCAGGAACTGAGGATCCGCACAAGATTTTTGTGGCAGTCCTCCAGAATAAACATATCGAACATATGATGAACATTTTACAAAAGCTCATCTTGATTTCTATACTCACTACATAAAAATCTCAAATCCGGTTTCTTGATTTACATTTTTCCAACATTTTTAGCCGATCCAGCTGAGCAGAGCACTCCCCACTGTTATTGTGTCCGTGTCATTCAGACAGAACTCTGCTTTGGCCAAGGTATACGCACAGTACAACCGGATACGATATGACCGGATTTTCAATTTGATTGCCCGTAAAAACTTGTAGTATCGTATAGCTGTTTCTGTCTTTCTGTGTCACTGTCGTTCCGTATGCCGCACTGTCGCTGTCGGTTCTGTTTCACATATTATTATTTATCTTTTGCTTGCGTAATAATAGAAAGCATTCGTTGAGTTGCGTCTTGCGTAGCGATGTCGGTGTCGTAGTTTGCCGTAGACTCCTGCATTTCTGCAGAGAATTGATTTTGGCGAACAAGTCTTCGTCTGTCGTTCTGTCGTGGTCGTTTGGCCTCACTATGTGCAAAATGGAATTTAAAATAAAAATCCGGGTAAAAATTTTTTATGCTATTTTTGTTTAGGGACGTCGAGGGATTCCTCGGATAGCACATCAGAGATTAGCGCTCGTATCGCCCCCGCCTCGTGCCAGCTACCGAAGCCAAGATCTTTATTCGGCTTTGGATGATGGGGACGAATACAGCACGGCGCTGAGTCCTTACCAGCCTTACCATCATGTACCACAGTCCAAGGTCGTGTACATTAGTGATGTCACTTGTGCACCTGAGGTCAGTCGTCAGTCTAGTCTTCTTTTAAGGGTTATGAGTCTCTGACCGAACAAACGAATATTTCATTTTACATTTCTGGGAGACCCTTAAAACATTCGGTCATCACTATTTCACAATGTTTTCCGCTTAAATTGTATTGAATAGTAATTAGAAACAGATATATTTGCAATGTGCAGTTGCTGAATACATTAAGCCGCGAACAAGCCTGACATTTCTCTCACTTTCTCAGTTGATCCTTACGGAGAAAGTGGTGAAAGTGTGCTGGCTCGCAGAGATGGGTCAATTACATACGTGTAATTTGTAATTAATTACGAAATTACAAATACAATTATGTATTTTTAATGTAATTGCAGTTTTACAATTACAAATTCCATCGCCGAAATTTCAAATTACAAATTAGATTCTCAGTCAAATTACATCCCAAGACATGTGTAATTGTAATTTAATTACATTTTGAATATTGACCCATCTCTGCTGTCTCGACCTTTCCGAAATGATTACGAGCCGGGGCTTCTAGTCGGTAAAATACGGTAATCGTTTGCATGATCATTTCAAAATTGAGTTTCCAATTTCAAATGCTTTTACTTTATTTTCCATCGTTAAATCATAAAATAACGTTTGAAATGATTAATGATTCACAGTCGGATTACTACAGTCCAAGATATGCAGATCTCAACTCGGCTTTGTTCCAACAAACTTTGGGACTACGATCCCCACTTTACAGTGTTGGGAGCATTCCCTTGAGGTAAGTAAATGTAAACTACTGTGTACAGGGTCCCACATAAATATTGCCCGTTTACTGTGAGCGAATGGCAATGCTTATTTGTGACCCTGTGATCCACCGGTCAGGGTCAGGGTCAAACTATGTATTAAACTTTTAATTTTTTTCTCAGAAGTGCGAATGAGTTACGAGATATTGTGGATGTTCGAAGACAATACGTTCATCAACGCAATAATCCGGGTGGATATTACCGAGCACAAAGAGATAGGATTGTTCCTTACATAGGTGCGTGATCGTGATCTGACATTTGTCCCAAAATATTAGGACACTGTTTTGATTGTATGTATTTTGGTTGGTAGGAAAATCGAACTTGGCTTGTCTTTCATTTGCGGCCGGAAGACCGATTTCAAAGAGAAGGAGATTCTATCCGGAAGATGAGAGAATCAGTCAAGACATCCGGGCTTATTTCAACTCATTTCGTGCAGCTGCCAATCTGGATAGATTGTACAACAAAAAACGTGAGTATTTTTAGATGATTTCTAGACGTTATGCGTTAGTGAAGAGAAGAAAAGTGAACCTAATGTTAAAACAACTAGTACAAATGACTTCAATGTCAACGTCTGACGGAACAAACAGTAAACATTCAGTTGCTCTAATTCCAATTCCAAACCCACACACACCTGCCCTCCAACATAAAAGATTTGACTTCTTTTTTCTGTATTTCTTTCACTGTCTTTATTTCTCTACCATCTCAAATTAGAATTTTTAGAGTGTTGGTCGGGGTCCATTGAAATGAGGTTATGAGTCTGGTTATCTAGTACAATCCTAAAATCCCCATAATTTATGTTAGCATTCGTTGAAATTCAAATTCGTATTAAAATTCTGGGTTGGACATTGGCCTCGTGCGTTGTCTGGATTTTTATTTAACAGTAAGACACATTGAATGCACATGTGCGTAGAAAAGACGCTCAATTCAAAATTCCTGGCACACGAAGTCAGTAGCCAAGGATACTCCCTATGACCTTATGACAATCCTCGCCTACAATTAATGTCTGGTCTAGAATTAATAAAAATAATGTCAATTTATAAATTAACTGATGACTCCATTTGATTTGATTCCAGAGTTGTATCATCCATTGTACAAAAGTCAAAAGACAATTATGGGAGGTGTAAAAGATGACTCTTCCAGGCCTAAGGTATGCAAAGTAACTTAAATCCCACACAACATTGGAATTTACAAAACTCTCATTTTTAAACTGCTGTAAAACCTCGTTATAACGAATCGACATGGGGCAAGAGAATAAGTGCGTGGAATATAGGCCCTTTGTGACCTCGCTCCGCAATAATAAATGTTTGTACTTTAATTATCCAGTTCCAGGAATCCAAATGGGTCACCCGAGCATTTTCACAAGAACCTGCAATGAGACCCGTGAGAGAGGAACCGGAACCGAGAGCTCGTCTATCGGAAATCCGAGAGAACGTGACTCTCCCAGGTCCAAGGAAGTCCGTTGTTGAACTTCCCAAAGAAGTTCAGGCCGCGTATGAAGCCCCTGAAGAGAAGGTCGTCGTGAAGATGCCGAGGAAGCAGTCCGTGAAGGACGATGTGGTCGCTTATCCAGCAACCGTTGAAACAGTAAAAGTTGCAGCCCCTGAGAGAGCCCAGGAACCAGAACCAGAACCTGTGCCAGAACCAGAACCCGAGCCGGTGAAAGCACCCGAACCTGAACCAGAACCAGTAAAGGCGCCCAAGAAAACACCCAAATCTAAGCCCGCACCTGTAAAGGCACCAGAACCAGAACCGGAACCAGTGAAAGTACCAGAACCAGAGCCAGAACCTGTAAAAGCACCGGAACCAGAGCCAGAACCGGTCAAAGCACCGGAACCAGTACCGGTACCAGAACCAGAACCGGTAAAAGTACCAGAACCAGAACCAGAACCTGCTGTACCAGAACCTGAGCCAGAACCACCGAAAGTAGAACCAGAGCCAGAAGTGGTACCCGAGCCAGAACCTGCACCAGAAGTAGTACCCGAGCCAGAGCCAGAACCACAAGTGGTAGCGGAACCTGAGCCTGCGGCCGAAGTAGTACCGGAACCTGAACTTGTAGCAGCGGAAGTAATACCAGAGCCTGAACCCGAACCCGAAGCAGCACCAGAACCAGCCCCAGAACCGGAAGTTGTACCCGAACCTGAACCCGAACCGAAGGTCGAGGAAGAGTTAACGAATGGACTACCTGTTCAAAATGGAGAAGTTCCAGTTGAAGACTCGGCGGAAATTATTGACACGGAAGCCCCTTTGAAGTCAGACTCAAAAGTTAAAAATGACAACGAAAACGAAGGTAAATCTTGGCAAATTCCAGGATGTCATATTTGACCAAAAATACTAGCATTTTTTCTTGAAACAGATGTCGTGGAAGAGCCTGTGGATGCAAGCAAGGGAGGGTGGGATACCGAAGAACAAGGGTAACAATTCAACAATGATATTCTTACAAGCATTTCAACAAACACAATTATTCAAATTTCTTATCCAGAGATACGCACTTGCTGATCTAATTTAGTTAACGCTGTATATAGTATGGTGTTTAGAGAAAATTGCAGCGCGCTAACTCGTAAAATCTATCACGGGATTTTGCAAGTTAACGCGTTGCATATTTCTATTGAATACCTTGTAATTTGGGTATTACTTTTTCTACTCTACCAGGTCTTAGTAAGTGAAGGCTTTGCACTGCATCGCTCAATGCGCCTTATGGATTCTGCTTCGGTATTCTACTGCTCTGCTACTGCTACTTCTGCTAAGTACATAATTGGAATGTTAACTTGCGATGCGAGCGAACAACGTTATGATTTTTTGAAGATCTTGCCGCCACCGCACAAAATTCGAGCTTTTTTTTTTGTTCAAATGCATGCATGCCATTCGGACTAAT
Organism: Protaphorura tricampata; assembly: GCA_034698835.1. Taxonomy (NCBI): domain Eukaryota; kingdom Metazoa; phylum Arthropoda; class Collembola; order Poduromorpha; family Onychiuridae; genus Protaphorura; species Protaphorura tricampata. The sequence goes on along the minus strand of JAQGCB010001219.1, from coordinate 10,441 downwards.
TATTAAGAGCATTTTTGTTTACAAAATTCCTGGTCAATTTAAAATTTCATCTCAGATTTTTGCATGATTAGGTTAGAATACACATTTACTTACACTGATATCTTGGAATTCGAGCGAGCGCATGTCGGACTGGAACATTTTAATTAATTCAAAATGACTAAAACTTTTATTTTTAATGTAAATCTACGTAATGTGAATAAAAGCACGTTTCATTAATGGAAATGGAAGGAACCCTTAAGACCCTTTGACCCTCACTTGTTAACTGGTGTTAACTGGTGTAACCATTGCATTGGAGACTTCCATTTTTACAGAAGTCATCCAGAAAAAAAATGCGTGTCTTATTTTAAAAATGTGGATTGAAACTAATGTTTAGGGACGCGGGTGACGCGGAAGAAGTTATAGCTGAGCGTGATGACTTAATTGATGAACGTGAAATTATTGCCGATCGTGAAGTTAGTGCTGAACCTGAATTTGAGCGTGAAATTAGCCATGAACTTGAACCTGAGCGTGAGGTCAGCGCTGACCCTGAACTGGAGCCTGAGCCCGTTGTGCAAGAAAAGTCGGAAGAAGATGAGTATGAAGAAGAATCGGATTAATTAATTTAAGCAGAAGCTGTGAGTGCTAGTTTTATAAAAAATCTCTTTGAAGTATGAGTATGTTGTAACCAAAACATTTGAGTTTGAAGGAATTTCAGCATCTACCTCTATAATTTAATTATACCCGTTATCCGTTGTAATCTTTTCAGTGTAATTATTTCTAAATACATACATAATGTTATGCATAAAATGGAACATATCTATTCTGTATTATTCATCTTGAGTTCATAATTAATAAATGTTATGTGTTTGTCTGGACAATTTAACGCTGGTGATCTCAATTTGTACCCGGACTTGTTAAACTATGAAACTTTTTCCATACGCATGAACGTACTTCGGCTTTAACACTGTGTCAATTTTGACAACTCAGAAATTCAGAATGGTGGGCAGTGAAACTTGAACCAAGTTTATTTCTTTTTTTTGTTAGCAGTTTTCCCTGACGTAAGTTTACAGAAAAGCCACGATATCAGAAATGCTTCGATTCAAGTCGTCGGCAATTTAATGCTCATATTTTCATAAAACCTTTAACAATTAGTTTAATTGCATTTTATTTAACACATTGAGTTTGAGTCATAACTAGTTACAATCTTTTTTTTCCACCTTTTTTTCAAAAGACTAGAGGCGGTTTCTTATCCATATAAATGAGTTAGCGTCGATTGTCCATCTTTTGGTTGCAATTAAAATATTACGAATTCACTTCGTGTGTGAGTTGACTTTCTCAATTCCATCTCCGCTTCCGCAGGTGCATTTCTTCAGAATACCTTTTACATGAACTTTCTTAGGGTAAAAAGGTATGCGTGATTGATATTTAGAGCTGAACTGTTCTAATTCAGTCCTTTAATGTCATGTGTGTGGATGTGCCCAGAGATTGATTAGCACTAGCAGTAGTAACAGACTGTTGACCCAGTACGGATGAAGTAATGTTGAACCACTTCCTGTTAAAAAAATAGCATCAGTTACGTACTGTGGAATTAATTTTTTCAAATATTTAATTTTTTTACCTTCACCTGACTCATCATCTGTAATGCCTCCTCCGCCCTGGCCTGAAATCACACAAAAAATCGTCACATTTTTGGTGAATTGAAATTGAACCCCTGTTTTAACACACTTGATATTTTGATTGTATTTTAATACATATAATCCACAATTCAATGGTAACTGCAAATCTGTAGTGTAATTAAGGGCAAAAGAAAAACCTCTCAAGTCGTATAAAAGGAAAGGCGAACTTTTTTTTCTCTCTAAGCATTAAACCTAAACCACATTTTTCTGTTTCTTTATCCGCAAGCTTGCTAAGAAAAGTTAAACAAATTCTTGCTCATCACCATACCATGTTAACGTTCACATTGTTCTAATGAATCCCTGTATAATCTTGGGTTGATTTTGTGAAAGATTTCATTTCATACAATAAGATTTTTGAGAAAAGGATGAAAAGTCATGGATGCCATGCCATGCCACGAATGTGGTCATTTCCTTGGGATTTTAGTAACGGGGGAGTCCCAATAGGAATAGGAATGATAGGAAACTCATTTTTGGAAAAGAAGAAGAATTATTAGACCATGAGGAATCATACGGCGGAAAGCTTTTTACTATTACATACATTACAAATGGATGGACGTATGTAAAGTGTAAAGTAGAACAGAAGGAGGATTAAGGATTTGGATTCAAAGACTGTCACACAGTCACAATCCTAATGCTTCACTGACTCTGAATAGTTATCGTCGTGTCACTCCGGGTAACAAATATTATTACAACATTTACATGCATTTTGGGGAGACTAGAGGATACACACAAATCTTAGAGAATTAATTTGTGGTACATTACAGCATAGAGGTAAAATAGAGGAAATTCGTAGTTGAGGCTTCAAGCCAGCTTCAAGTGCAAAAGACAAATGATTTTACACATCTTTTTTCTTTTTTAAAAAAGTCACCTCACCTTTATGAATAAAATTTTTACGGATGTAGTAGCTCGTGTTGGGAATTTTAAGATCACAATTGAAATGAGTTGGCTCTTTTTGAGTCAAGTTTGACTCATGGATCACTGTGTGGACGCTAATATCATAGGCACCATCGGCTTCTAAGGAAGACATCGTCTCAACTTGGTCCAATCTGTAGAAAAGCAAGATATACATTTTTAACTTTAGGTCCATTTAAAATAAATTAAGGACAACTCACTTGTGCTCTCCCTTTGAAACATAAGAAAGGACCAGTTTGGGTTCAGGGAACACTCCAGACGCTGAGCAAGTGACGTTGAGTGAATTTGGTGATGAACTCGGAACAATGTCAAAATCCATGGATTTGGCTGCAACTAGAAATTAATCGTAATACGTGTAATTAATTAGTCACACTTTTCTAAATAAATAAGACCTCCTTCTGTGTTACTTGCTCACGATAATTTTAAAGTAATACGTTTCTAGCGATTACATGAATATTTATGGGACTTTTGTAATCATTACTCAAAATTAATGAAAAATTATGGGGCTATTGGAAGCATGCTTTTGTGACACTTACACAATAAAAATATTAAATTACGGTCATTTATTTCAGAAGTTACACCCGAGGGCATAATTCAGATTAGTAAGCCAATTTATAGGCAAATCGGTCCCAGCTGAACAGTAGCCGAGTTTCGTGAGAATTTTCCTAATTTGTCTTCAAGTACCACCAAAAAAAATCGTATGCGTTCAGTAGTTTTATATTAAGTTTTGCACGTTATGTTTATAATTAGGTACGAAAAACTTTATACATATGTGCGAATATTCTCATTATAAAATTCTAAATTACAGTGCGTCCTAAATTGTATACAGGGTGGTTAATAAGTTAATACAAGAGCACCTACCATATACAATCATGCGGGCATCTTTGAAGGCTGACCCTGCAAAACTAGACACTCGACACCTGTAGTCCCCTGTGAGTTCAGTCGTGGGTCGAATGATTCTAAGGGCTCGATGAACTTCAAAATCAACTTTTGAAGCCGTGAAATTCAAATCCAGTCTGTCTTGTAAAATTCCAAGGGCTTGTGGACTTTGACCATAAATCCATTGATAAATTGGTTCTGAGGAGTTGATGAACCAGTTCACATGAAGACCTTTCGTATCATTGTCTGCTAGACCGTAATTACAGTCCAGATCCACGTATTTCTCTGTCCCATTCTCAACAGAGTTAGGCACTTTGAGTTCAGCGATGTACACAGGACCTTCCGTCGTCTCTTCACCACCTGGAATTATCAGACAAATAACACGAATGGAACGACTTCATTAATTCATGGGTTACATGAAGTCTAATCGATGAATCCCTTCGATTTGTTCACTCAAAACAGCGTGACAGATTTTTTTTCTCTCTTTGAAAATAAATTGGCTGGTGAAAGTGAAAGAAAGTTTGGGTTGGCACGTTGGCAGGTGTTTTCTTTTGTGCACATAGGGTGGCACAAAACTTTTGGCAAACGATAATATGTACAGATTCTTATTCAGTAAAATGGGTCAAACAAACGCACATAATTTCGGGCACCCTGGACTGGACATGCATTCAGGTGAGTTCGGGAGGAATGGCCGAAGGCCTGGACGCGATGGCGCCTTCCGTGATTGTGTCACTCATCCCTGAATGGAAGAATGACGGGATGATTGATGACTTGGTGAGCCCTCCCGCTCCCGCACGCTCCAATGACTCGATAATATTATTATAATCCTATCTCTCAACCCATTCATTCATTTATTCACGTGCATTGTGCAGTGCATCCAGTCCAAAAACTGTTTTTCCTTTGCCTTTTCGTGCTAGGCATAAGCATAACGCATTATCCAGGAATTCCAGGCCTACATAGTATTTCAACGGTATTTTTCGTCTGAGCACGTCAACTAATCTCTCATAAGTTGTGTGCTGTGGAATGGAAACCCGTGGAGCCTTATCCGTTCATAAGATGTTCTATTGGAGGAAATGAGGAATTTGCTTAAGCTAACATTTCAACCTTTAGTTCCTTTTCCTTTCCTTACATTCTTCAGATATGGGAAAGCAAAGAGAAAGTCAAGTCGACTACTGGGTTAGGTTGTACAGCGTGGTACAAAATTATTTGACCATTATTTTCGAATTCAGCAATGCTTGATTTTTATATATCATATATTCCACTGTCCCAATATTTGGTATTCAAGTTATGAAACACTCTCAACATAGAAATATTTTGCCCACATATAAAGTTCGGATCCAAATATTGAGCTCCTTGCTTCTGTTTCTTCATATGAAAACCAATTTTACAAACGCTACCCGAATTCGAATTCTCAATTTATTTGCAAACCCAATCTTGAATCTCTAGAATTCCTATTTCGTTTCTCAATATATAAAGTCTGGAGGGGATTTTCCTTGTATGTAATACGCATTTCTATTTCGAATGTGTGCATCCTTGCTCTTTCGTATTCTCCGAAAGCAAATTACATCATCTCGCCTTATTTGGTGAGATTCGAATGCTAGAAAACTAAACAGAAGATGACATAAGATTACAAAGTCACCGCACAGGGTCCCAAATATACAACTGGTTTGGATATTTCAATTTCAATGATTTTACGCAAAAAAATCGGAAAATTTTGACCACAAATTAAACGCATGATCTTAAATGTAATTTCGCACTAACCGGCCGGACAATGAGCCGAATCAAATTCCATGTAAAGTTTGCATGGTAGATAATCAGAGGTAATTAATTGGAAATCATAATTGACAGGTTACATGCACGCAAGAGTGCGAGTGTGGAAATCTTCAAGGATTTACTTGCACGCATTCCATTCCAATGCATTGTGGCATGAATTTCCATGGACACCTCTGGATTTAACTTGTCAAGCAGCCGAGCCGCGCGGCTGACACGCACGTATCGATATCAGAAATCCGATTGTCCTTGCATGATTAAGATCGATCAATTTAAATTACCATAACATGAACATGCAGGCAGGAGTTGCATTTTATCATGGATTAGAATTTAGAATTTAACAGATAGTGATAGAGACTAGAGACCGATGGCCGTCAGCCGGCGGTCGTTGGATCAATGCAAATGCAAGTAAACTACCTATGTCGAAGCACACAACAGAATGTGAATTGTGAATACGGCGAACAAGTCTTGTCAGATCTCAAAACACAAGAAAACAAAACATGTGGACACCCCATTGCATACAAATCTGTTTTTAGCATTTCAAAATAAGCATCCGTCTGTCTGTTTGTATGAATGACGCATTTAATGTGTTTATTTTACACCGAAAACGAGCTAATCTATTTTTGGGGTAGACTCAATCCCATGCATCACACAAAATCAGACAATGTTGAAAGTTGGAAACATGCCTGACTCACATAAACACATATGTAAATGTAGACTGTACACAGTGACCAACTAAAAATTACATCTGTAAATTCAAAAGCTTTCAACGACTGAACATAAATGAACATAAATTATTATTGTTTATTCATACTTTAGGTTGACATCTTAGTATTTGGCAATTTGCATTTGACGTTTCCATTTCCAATAGTCTTATTTGGATTTTCGGATAATATTCTGATAATCCGATCTCACAATCAGTAGAAAGATTTTGAGAAGAACAATATTTTGGAAATGAATTACGCTGAACCATTGGAACCTTTTCATTCGCTATTTCCACCGGATTATGGATTGTTTGAGTGGGTTCTTCATGTTGTCAATTGTCATGCTCGTGCTACTGCTACTACTGCTACCACTCCTTACATCTTCCGTTTTCTTTGAAGACAGGGAGGAAACTATATACATGCTACCTATTGTTGTTCTGTTCCTTTCGTCTAAATAGAAGGAAACAGACATTTTTCAACTCGTAATTCTTCCACTCTGACAAATGACATGAATCATGTCGTACATTAACCCTTTTGCTTTCTTTACATACGACTACAAACAAACCAGCAAATCCAAGGAAGGATTTCTCCTAGCAATACTTTTCTCGGAGAGAAAGTTGAAGACATATACGAAACAAGTACGCAAGAAAATTTTGAAGGGCAATCCTTGTTGTAATTGTAATGTGTAACCAAAATCTCAAGAATTGATAAAAATTATTTTGAGTTGTACATTTGATTGAGACATTCATGAGAGTGACAAAGTGACAAGCGTGAAAAAGGAAGAAAGTTTTTATGATTTAGGAGAATTTATTTATTCCAAGCTGCCGAAAAATTGGACTAAACTTTCCTTCCTGTCAGACCTATGCTTTATGTGTATAGCACCGAACTACAAAAATAAATGATTGATTTAGAAGGACGACCGACTGAGTCTATCAAAATATCCAGACTGTTATGTTAACGTTGGCTTCCTAATGCATTACATTAGCATTTGGACTTGAGTGAATTTTTTCTCTGAGGGGTTCGTTCCTTCGTGGGTCCATGGTGATGGAAGTTGTCACACTTTCCTGACTCTCTGAAAAATTGCCTGTCACAACACATAGGAGAAGGAGAGAAGGACATAGTGCATTAGGACTAGTACTATCCTATGTATTCCTCGTGTGGTTTTAGAGAACTGGACTTACTGGACACTCAAAGAATTTCTCCCAAAAAACCGGGCAAAGGAGACAGAGATTTATGAAGGTGGAGATGTGAGTTGGAAGATAGAGAGACTGGACTGGAGGACGGAAGATCAATCTCTTCCACTTACGATCAACTCCCCATGGAATGTCCGTCCGTTTATATTTGACCGCCCTGACCTCTCCTCTCCTCCTTCCTTCCTTTTCCTTCGTGGTCACGCAAATATTATATAATACGTACCGTTTGTAGGTCCGGCCGTACGGCCGCAAGCCACAAAAATCAATTGAATTTTATCATTCCACTTGAAAAATTCTCATATACAATACAGATACTATGCCAGAGAGCATGAAAATGAAGAGAAAAGAATCCAGGCCACACCGTCTTTCGACTTTTCGCTTTTCTTACGCAAGAATCTGTTATGAGTTTTCATTGTGATATTTCCGCTTTGTACTGTGTTGTGCTGGATGATAAATTCCTTTGAGCAAAATTCTCAGAAAAGATCAAAGACGCTTAGACGTTAACGCTATGTTGACAATGAAATATTGGAGAACGTCATAAAATTAATTTGGTGATACATTAAAGAGAATGAACATGTGTATTGTATTATTCGTATGGTCTTAATGAGAACTTGTGTCTTGTGTGGTGCCTTCGGGTGCAATAGTGTGAAACAGGCATGTATTAATTGGGGCGCAAAAAATTGGACTAGTCTATATGCTTGCTTACTTACATGGCCAATTAAATCAGAGCGTGGCCGCACGCGGCGGCATTAACAGAACATGGTCTTAATTACAACAATCCTTACTTGGATGTCGGTTCTTGTGTTAAAAATCACCTGTTCAGGTGAAGCTATAAAGTTCCAACGATTTGGTTGATAAATTATCGAGAATCTCCAGCTTTTTGTTTCAAGGGCGATCGATTTTCAGGACAGACAACGTAACGTGTAGAACACATCACTAAATTCCTGAATCTGTAGATGAGATATTACGAACTCTCGTCTCTCATTAATTTGGAAAATTGCATATGTCAAGAACACACGAGTTCGTATCAAATCATGATTATGAGAATGAGTCCATTAATGAACTAAAAATTCTGAAGTTCAATGCTACATCTGCGTAAATGTACCGGATAAAAAGCAGTAACAGTAATTCTCCGGAAATGACGGCGCATTGGATTATTCGCATTTGTTTTAATATGCAAGGTGCATGATGAAATGGATTTGTATATTAATTTTTAAAACCTCTGAATATGAGAGATGGTTATATTGAGTGACTGTGATTGTGATGTGTAATCGTAATGTGAAGGTGTTCCGGTCCGGGTGAGGTAGGGCGGAAGTGTGGTCTTCTGTCCCCACTTGACTTTGACTTTTCTGCCTGCCTGCAAGAGAAGCGAGGCGTGTTTCCGGTCTGTGAATCATCTACTAGTACTAGTAAGCTAATGCTTCTTCTGTCCACCGACCGCACTAACATTAACACTCACTCACTCACTCAACCTAACCAGAACCTGCTACTGCTGAAGATCTCGCCACGCTTCAGACCCTCAACATGAAAAGTACGTGCAACCCCTTCCTCTTCGTCATCCACAGAAGTCACATCCAAAATAAAAAAAAATAGAAATAACAACTGAAAACCATACCCTGTCATTCTGAGACTCACTCGGTTAAAACGGCTCTACTTGGAAGAACACAAAAATAAAACAATACTAGCAAGCATGTCCATGTCCATGTCCTTTGAGCTTTTTTAAGCGGAAAGTAAAGGTTCTCGGTTCAGATCCTTTCCTTTCCTTCGGATAAAAATCTTGAATCTTCATCCTCTCTCATACTAAACATGAAACAAAAACCTGGCACACAAATACAAAAATACAAATCCTTTAATCCAACTACAAGTACAGTGCAAAGTACAATTCCTTGTCTGAATGAATGAACTCTATGGACCTTTTGAACTAAATAATAGAAAATAGCAACAATTTGTAGCTCATACATCGAACATTCCATATAACGAACCATATCGGAGAGTCAGATTGATAACACCTAACTTGTATGTAATCATTATCAAATTATGTGGACATGGGTGTATAAATCACTGCATCTGCATTGGCATTGATTACGGGGTGTGGCAAGATTAATTAGAATCAGATTGTAAGAACGAAATAGAACTAAAAGGGCTGATGAGCTTTTGTGATCTGATCTACTAGAAACTAGCAAAAAGCTTAGCGTTAGCTGCTCAGTCTGAAAATCTGATAAAGTTTAATGTGAATTTGTGTGCAATCTGTCCATATGCTGGTATGGGAGCTTAAGATCCCCATTCGCCATTCCTCACCCAGAATCCTCGTTTAACCAAGTCCCATCCCATAACATAAAATACCCGGATCTGAAAAAGTAGTACTACAGGCAGGCGAGGCGGGTAATATAATGTGGTGGTTGTAGTACGTACGAACGACTACTGCCCTCATTGCTAAGTATAGGAAAATGGAATAAGGATAATAGGAAGGACATTAGAGTTAGAGTTAGAGGTCTTGGGGCCAGGAATCGGATTCTGTGCCAAAAGTCCATGTTTCACAACGGATTGCTTGCTCTTCTCCATAAAACTCTACACGAAATGGTCCAGATTCTGAGTTAATAATAGACTCTCACATCCATCTGACTCCTTAACGACTCTTATTCCTTACGTTACGTTCAATTTCTAGCATGTGTGTGGTTGGTTGTGGCCCTTAAATTACGAGTCCGGTTAGGGACCACTCACAAATAATGTTCGTTTTTATTGGGGGTCAAAAATATCAAGATTTTTTGGAGGAAGGAACAAAAAAAAACCTTCAAAATCGCAATCGCCCACAATGCTATCAACACTTTGACGAGAATTTTTTTTGTGGGTTCCAGTTTCTAATGTCAGACTGCTCTTAATAATTTGAATAAAATATGATATTTGGAGATTGATGATTGTAGTAAAAACCTGTAGTTGATGTTCATGGTAATAAAAATACTTATAGGACGGGATGACCCTATTTGGATGCAGGAGGGGATAAGAACCAACCGGTTGACAGGACAGACTTTTGCATTAGCATGAATACTAAATGAGTTTTAACTTTAATTTAATAAAAATGTGGTCAGTCTTAATGCCAATGGCACGGGACAAGATTTACACTCCACGTAGTTTACTTTGAAAAACAGGTAGTCTTTGGTAATAAAAATTTCTCGGCCGGCCGGCGGGGTATGTTAAGGAGATGGAATTCCAAAAAACTCTTCGTTTTCTAATCAAGATCACGGACAAGTACTTAAGAAGCGGTTCTGACTATGCCGCTCTTCATTTTCACCTTTAGGAAAGACTCAGATTCTTAATTACTCAAGTGTGT
>JAQGCB010001218.1:0-15505 GCA_034698835.1 Protaphorura tricampata | reverse complement strand
GTTGACTAAATGGAATACTTTCCGTGATTTCTGTTGCGGTCTCAAAAAATTCACCATCATATGGTTTGTCTCCACGATCCTCGGGAACCTGCGGTATGGCGATCAAAGTATCATCAGAATTTCTGCGCGACTATTTTTTAGTAGTAATTACATTACCTTAAAAATTCTGAATCCAATATTTGGCATTGTCTCATCTGGTCCGGAACGGTTGTACAATTCATAAATTAAAGCCACCACCATTGTACATTCGGAGCTATCAGCGTCCGCGAATAACGGATCTGCATATTTTTTTGAAAAAATATCTGTGACTGTAATTTTCTTAAATTACCAGGATCCGACCACCTCGATCCTGCTGAGACACTAATATAAATACCATAATCTAACCTGTTGCGTCTTTCGTACGGGAAAGTTTTACTGTCACATTTTGAAGCTTGGCCAAATCCGCTAAAATATTAGAACGAAAATATCAACGCATGAAAGTTTTCAATATTTACAAATAAATAAAATTAACCTTTAACTGCGTCTGGGTGTATTTCTTCTGCATTACTCCAGTTTCCTTTGAGCATTTTCATGTCCCAAGAAACATGTTTGATTTGAGACAATTTCCCTTCGTACGCCAGTGGACTCCAGTAGCAAATGCTCACTTGATCGAACAACTTAATGATGTCCTCCACGCTTATCCAAAATTCTCCATCATCACATCCGCCTCCTAAAATCTCCGCACCTGGTGTTCCCCGTCCTCTCAGGTCTTTGGGTACAGATGCCCAGGATTCTTCATCACTAAAATTTGTTTTAGAAAAATTAGCAGTGTACAAGGTAAATCATCTACTACTAAAAATTTCGTGTACATGTCACTCCATTTTCCTTTCCATTCGTAACAACCCCAAGGATTTCGTAAACGTATAAGGAAATGCGATTTTTCTTTATTGTCCACGAGCTCTTCAATTGCTGTGACTGAATAGGCGTGACCTCCGGCTATGCCCTCCGGACTCAATGGTTCTGGGTGGTCAATCTCATCGACCTTGTTACTCTCTTCTTGATCTTCATCATTTCCGTCACCCTTTTGACCCTCCACAGTATTTTCACCCTCCGCTTCCTCGCCCTCTTCGTCTTCCTAATTTTTCCATTTTAGAATGAGAGTTACAATTGCGATGTATTTTCAAAAAATTATATTTAAAATAAGCTGTATATTCCGCACCTCAGTAGGCTCCGTAGGACTTTTACTTCCGAATCCAATTAAGGATTTACGTTTGTGGGCTCTCCGCAAAGTATCTTTCATTGTCGTTATGAGTTCATCTAGCCCGTCCTTGTCATCCCCGTCCCACATACTCAGAATCGAAATCCCACCGGTGAAGTCTTCTAGTGCCTCATTCTGAAGTCCTCCTTCAATTTGTTCGTAAGAACCATACAATCTTGAGTAAAATGTATGAATGTTTATTACATAAAAATAATTAGACAACCAACAAGCAATTAAAACACTCGTCGGGATCATTTTTGAACATATTACTTTGCAAATGCTTTCTCCGCTAGAGCTGTCCAAAACTCATTGTTAGTTACTCTTGCGGTAATTAAGGAAGGAGTACCCTCGTAATTCCTGGAACATGGCAGTCTGTCATCAATTACTACTTCTGTCCAAACACCAGCTCTCCAAAAACTGTGATTAGGCAAAATCAATGAAAATTAGTGGGTGTACCCTGAACGTGTTCTTAGTTCGGGAATCAATTCTACAATATTACGTAGCAAGGGATAATTCAACCATACCCTGTCCAATTCTTTCATTCGAATTAGTTATAAGATAAGTTCTCTCATTGAATTTCAAACTTTTCTAACCGAAAATGAAAAGCACCCGAGTATTCTCCGTCGTCAAACCCAATACGATTATCATCTGGAACGACGACTCTGAAGAGTTCCTTTTCGGTTGCTAGTTGAGCTAACCCCGACAGATACCAGCAGTCACCTGCAAAAGTACGCCAGGTCAATAGGTCATGCAGTGTTGATGCGGAGTACATTACTTGTCCAAAATTTATTAAGACATTACCTAGTCCGCCTTGTCTTATATCAAATCTGCCAACACCTTTTGGACCAATAAAGTAGGGTTTGGCGTTTGGATCGTTTTCCCATTCTCGTACCAATTCCTGAAAAGGATTACGAGTAAATTCTGAATAATATTATTGAGCAGGCTGTCATATTTCTACCCTATCAATTCATGCATTTGATATCTTATAGTTTATTTTAATTTGGTCAGTTGCGAACCGGTGGTCTGATCCAAAAGATTTGGGCGTCTGGACGCTCCTTGAAATAATCAAGGTCGCCCAAAATATCCTTCCCTGCTGGAAACTCCCAATCCTCGAATTTTTGCTTTTCATTTTTATATGAATGTTTCAGCCGTCGAAATTCTTGTTCCTTCTGCTGGTTTGCTGAAGCGTACACATCCCCGAGCTATGAAAAGAATATTGCAATCCGTATGAATATTTGGGTACAAACTGTCAACTGTGATTTTTATTTGATTGTTTCTGCCAGTTACCTTTAGGTTCTGCATCTTCGTGCCTCTATAATTTGACTGCACGGTTTAGAGAGAAATTCAGTTCCTAACTGGATTGCTTGTAGAACTGTGCTTAAGTACCGCTCCGGAATTATTGGATGGGGTCCCTCGATGAAAAAATTCAAGGCTGAGTTTTATAACCACTCCTTTAAAAGGATTTCGATCAAGTTGTATTAATTACTTCTAATTGGTGCTAATTAGATTTTCTCAGTGCTATAATGTACAATGTGTTGAATTAGTCGAAGGTCAAGTTGTCTTGTGCTCTTTGTTAAGGAAAAATGAGTACTTTTGCTGACGTATTTTCAAAGTTATGCATGCTCAAAGCGTAATTTATTTAATTTATCGACTTATTCAATGAATGTTTTTGCTGTATTGAATTCGTAGAAGTCTTGGAGAGACAAAAATAGATTTTATCCAAGCTTCATTGCCCACTAATGCCCGCCAATTAAACAAACACAATGACACGACAAAAATAGCAGTTTACATTATCATGCAATGCTTATTAGCGGTTAAAACCGACGACAGTCATTTAGGAAACACCTTCAAATAATTTCATCAAAAAACGATGAGTAAATTCCAATAATCTCTGATGTCTGAATTAATGCTAATTGGCTTACCGATTTTTAGTGTAAAATGTTTGAATTGAAGCCACAACAGTTCATACAGGTTTTGAAGTTTAGTTTGGCCAAACTTAAAACGAATTTACACTTGGTTTCTAACGTACATGCATTCAAAATTGTAAATGTTACATTAGTACCGACTTGACGTGCACACACACACACGATACACCAAAGATTTACTTATTACAAGTCAAGAGAAATTAGCCTTGTCGGTCAAAACAAGAATTCTCAACAATTAATTAACAAGCTAGAGTTTGCAATGCTAAACAAAAAATTCTAAAATCCAGTTCACTCGATTACGTAATAAAATACACTACGAAGTAATACTCGCTTGCTGTGCAGTGTTCACCATGAAACTACTCATGCATGGATTCAAGCAATATTTAAGGTTGACACGGAAAGTGTATATTCACTAGAGTTTCCTGGAGAATTTTTTGTGACAATGAAGGTAAATAGTATCACGAAAGGTCAACTTATTTTTGTGATTTGGTTGAGAGAATGACGACTTGAAAAATAATGACAGCGTCGTCCTTCATTACCGCGACTTGCGTGACGACCCAATAATCAATGGACTAATATTGATTTTATTTTTAATGCGAGTAAAAAGAACAGAGCATAGTGCACGAGATATAACAGCAGTATCGCGAAAGTGTGCTTCTAATTTTACTTGTACGTGAACAGTACAATTGCCAAGAATTTATAATACGAATAATAGAATCATAGAATACTAATTATAGATTCTGAAGAGTCCGAAGTGCGTAATATTTACGTTTACGGTGCACTTGCATAGTACATCAACTCATAGGTACAATTAGAAGAGACTAGATTAGAAGAAACTCCCTCAATTAATAGAGATTTTTCTTTCGGAGAAAACACGAAGTAGAAATGGAAGTTGGACAGGATCACACCCAGGCTCAGGAACTGTCGGAGAATCCGCGAATGGCACAATGCAATAAGTTCCTTCTTCAAGTTTGAAAAGTTTATTTATTTCTCGTGTGTTGTCACTCATTGGAATTGCTTCCGTTATTTCAGTTGCGGTTTCAAAAAACTTGACATCGTACGGTTTCTTTCCGCGATTCTCAGGGACCTAATAAGAGATAACAATCCAATTAATACCTTCATTCGGAAATCGGAAAACAGCTCAAGTATTTGTCAGTTACCAGAAATATTCTGAATCCAATATTTGGCATTGATTCATCCACTCCAGAATGGTTGTACAACTCATAAATCAAAGCGACCACCATTGTACATTCGGAGCTGTCACTTTCCTCGAATAAAGGGTCTGTGGGATTCAAATAATTCAAAAGTGTTAATTGTAATGTTTTTGGAATCCAAATATTTCTAGGATTCTAAACTGAAATTGTATATCTACAAAGCATGAAATCATTCTGTGTATCATTTCGTCTGGATTTTGAGTCTGTCTGGTCTTTGTATGAAAACGGGTTATTTTTTGTAATAATAATAACAGCTACATTCCACGCACCTGAGACATCTTTAGAACGTGAAAGCGTTACTGTCACATTTTGAAGTTTGACCAAGTCCGCTGTAATAGAAGAATCCAAAGTCAAATGCTAATTAAAAATAATATTACGGATTTGTTGAATTCCAATGATAACCCTTGATAGAATATGGGTCCATTTCCACAGCGTTACTCCAACTTCCTCTGAGCATTTTGATATCCCAAGAAACATGATCAAGTTCATATTGAGACAAATGTCCTTCAAATGCCAACGGAGTCCAATAGCAAATGCTCATCATGTCAAATCTCTTGATCAAATCATCCAAGCTAATCCAAAATTCGCCATCATCGCACCCACCTCCTAGTACTTTTGCCCCACAGGTTCCTCGCCCTCTGAGATCCTTGGGCACAGTTGCCCATGACTTGTTATCACTGAAATTATATAAAAAATTAGTAGGAATCATTTTAGATTAAAAAAATTATGAATAAATCCGTACAGGTCACTCCATTTTCCAATCCACTCGTGATCACCCCAAGGGTTTCGCAATCTGAGTAGAAAATGGGACTCTCCTTTATTGTCCGTGAGTTCTTCAATGCCTGTGACCGAATATGCGTGGCCTGCACATATACCGTCCGGACTAGTCGATTCAGCATGTTCACCCACTTTCGTACCCTATTTTTTTAAACAAATGCATTTTGAAAACGATAATGCGAGGAAAATACAATAAACATTTATAATGAATTGGTCGTATTGCACACTTCGTCTGCAGTTTCATCCGGGCATTTACTTCCAAATCCAATGAGAGCTTTACGTTTATGTGCTCTACGTAATGTGTTTTTCGTAGTCTCGGACAATTCGTCTAGATCCGTGTTATCATCCCAATTGTCGCTAATAGATATTCCGCCCGTAAAATCTTCCAAAGCCTCGGATTGAAATCCTCCTTCTATTTGTTGGTAAGAACCATACAACCTAAGTACAGAATTTATTATTCTACATGACGATCTTAATATTCATCGAAGAGGATGCAGTCGAGTCAACAAAGAAAAAAAAACTACAACAGTTTCAATTTCTTGATAGAAGTATTCGGTGGTCAAAGGTATCTCACTTTGCATAAGCTTTCTCCGCCAGAGCAGTCCAGAACTCATTGTGTTTCACTTCTGCACCAAGGTGTCGGGTAACGCCTTTGGCGTCCTTAATGCAAGGTAACCTGTCATCAATCACTACTTCCGTCCAGACTCCAGCTCGCCAATAACTATTAGAAGAACAAACTTGGATTAATAATTGAATGGGAACAATTCAGTTTGAATTTTGATTGGAATCGAAAGTATGGCTTGATTGAGTGTCAAGTTGTCTCACCGAAAGTGAAAAGCACCCGAGTATTCTCCATCATCAAACCCAATTTGGTTGTCATCGGGCACAACGACTCTGAAGAGCTCTTTGTTATTTGCCAGTTCTGCTAAACCAGACAAATACCAGCAGTCACCTGCAAAAGTAGGTCAAGTCAGTGTTGATAGAGAGAACATTACTCTTCCAAAATTTATTAAGACATTACCTAGTCCGCCTTGTCTTATATCGAATCTGCCAACGCCTTTTGGACCAATAAAGAGAGGCTTAGCTTTTGGGTCTTTACTCCACTCTCGAACTAATTCCTAATTATAATTACTTAATTACAAAAAGTAGAAAGGTTTTGTGACATCGGCTGAAAGTAATTTTAGTGTACATGTGGACGTTTCCAAAAAATTCGACTATTAGGATTATCCTGATAAAAATCGATTTCTCCCAATGAATCCCCTCCTGGTGGAAACTCCCAATCTTCGAATTTCTGTGTCTCATTTTTGTAAGAGTCCTTCAATTGTTGAAATTCTTGTTCCTTCTGCTGATTCGCTGTTGCGTACAGACCGCCAAGCTAGCATTATAGAAATTAAGTATGTCAAATGGCTTCAATTGGACAATTTATTTATTTTGTTACCTCTACATTCTGCATTTTGAACGTTTTTAGTAACGCCTGTGTGCGTATCAGTTCAATTCCAATTGCATATGGTGTTCTGGAAAATAATGGTCAAAAGCCTTGAGTAATTCACTCTACACAAATTCAAGGTTGGATTTTAAATGTGAAATTGCTTTATTGAATAATGCCAGCTATTGTTTATTAGGGACAATGAAATTTAGACATGACAAAAAATGCATCCTAAGGTCGAAGTGTTAATTATGCACAATTAAGTTAATTATCTCACAAATTAAGATCTTACCAATTGGTAGACTAAGGTTTTGAACAACGTCAAATGAGTTCTTTAAAAGAAAGTTATTTATGTCTAAAGTTTTTAAAGTTGTAATGCTTCATCTATGTCGACTGTCCAACTTCAGACTAAGAGAAACTAGTTTCCCTAATCAACAATTCAGCCACACTTTGTCCAATCAACTGTGGTTTGTGTCAATCTGTATCGATTGCTTCTTCTAGTAAATATTCACAGACCGTGATAAATCCGAAAAAATAATCATGAACAAGCTGCAGTCTTAGTAGTAAATACGGTGTGATTTGTATTTGTATTAACATGATAAGGCCAAATTAGCACACTGAATAATAATTATATAGGCTCTAATTAATTAACAATTCCTTATGAACTCAACCAGGCAAACAGACAAAAGCACTCGGTGACTACCCTCTTCCTGATGTGTAGTATAAGTCTGGCCCGATATTCCTCTAATTCCGCATTAAACTTATTACGGCTCTCTTGAAGTAGATTACTTTCATATCAAACTTGAGCGAACCAGCTAGAAATACAATGGAACCAATTTTCCGGAATATCTGGCTGAGACGATCTGTTGCACGCTCATCGGCTCATCGCCGGATTCTACTTCAGCAGCCATATATGTACGACAAGATTAGATTTTAATAGTCTGACCTGTGGGTGTGGTTTTAAAAGTATATATCCTTGGTTGAATTCTATACTTTTCTAACTAGGCCGTTAATTAATTTTAAATAATACAACTCAATAGACAAGATATTCATGTGAACTTCAATTTTATTTGATAAATTAACATGTATTTAAGGCACTGAAAAGAACTCATAGGTTAAAATTAAAAACTTATGAGTAGAGTGAACAGAATGTTCTTCTAAAAGAATTGCATTAACATGACTTAACATTTTTACTAATCTAGTCAGCATTGGTTAAATGCTGGGATACCCCTTCCGTCCCTCGTCAGTCTCAGTAAAGTCCAGTTTGTATTTGAACCCATCTCACAATGAGGTTTAATCATTTCAGTGTCGGCAGTTCTTTTAAGGTCAGACGTATTCCTTCCTCAGAAGGTCAGTATTATTATTCGCGGTATTCTGGGTGTCAAATTCGTACCAGGCTAACGTCTGAAATTATAGTCATCAAGCTCTAGCATGTAAATGTCGTATATAAACTTCAGTCTCGAACTACGTTAATTTGTCACACGTTTCTCAAAATGGCGTCAGTTTGTTCGTTTGTTTGTCATTTGTGGTTTTTGTTTAGAGAAGAAGCTCGCATTCAACTCTATGATGGAAACACCATTCAGGTCGAATGGCTTCTGCTCGGACACCACGTTGCATAAGACGGTCTCTGTGGGCGTCCAGTCTTGGAGCGGCTTCTCTCCATGATTGGGTAGGATTTGTCCAAAGTCGTTCTGCCAATGCGGCTGCTCTCGGCCACAATTTGGGTTCAAGGGTCATCTCATCTGTTTCCGTTGACCACATAGTTCCAGCACCTCCAAGAACCTGTACAGAAAAAAAATTAAAATTATATTTACGCTACTAATTCTTCGTTGACATCTCATATTGGAGATTGCTTACCTGAGCAAATGCAGCAGTCTCATTGTTATGATGAGTGGCAGCAATGTTCATGGGGTCATTGTCATAAATAGTCTTCCATGTCTTAAAGTCACCTCCGCAAGCGGGTAAAATTGGTTGGTGTTGATATTGAGGTGGGGCAAGGCCAATTGGAGGAGCAAGACCAGAATTAAATCCACAGTCAAATGACCACGCATCAGCATTTGAAAAGATAAGTTTGTAACCACGGTTTATGATTTTGGCAAGTTGAGGTTCACGAGCAGGACTTTTGATTTGAATGACGTAGGTCTCTGGGTCTAACACTACTTCAGAGTCTCTCAATGAGGTCAATTTACTGTCCCAGATGATTGGAGTTGGCCTTGGGGTTCCGGGTACGACGCCATCATACAATGTTTGCAATGCTCGGGATTGATACTCCATCCAAAGACGTTGGAATGTTACATCATTTGGAATTTGAGACGTGGCTTTAAGAACTTCGTTCATTGACTCTGAAGAATTCCAACATTGGAAATTAACATCATCAGCTCCCATATGGAAAAAGTCTGTGCCGACAAAGTTCTCAAGGGCATCACGGTAGATTCTTCCCAAGATCTGAAATTACAAGAAAATGAAAATTGTAGATTGAGAGGGGTAACGGGAGATGCTTATATTAATATTGTCTGCAACTTCTGATTTTCTAAAATGGACTCACAATGTATGTCTCATTGTTGAGAGGATTCAATTGACCACAAGGTGGTTCACTGCAAAATTCTCTCCAGGGTTCCTTGTTCAAACAAACAGCCAAATCTCCCTTTCCTTCACGTTCACCCCATTGCCATCCATTACCAGCTCGAGCTGGGCCACCGATTTCAGGAACAACTCGGATTCCTCTCACCTGAGAATTTTAATACGACCAAAAAAAATTTAAATCAATAAACTATTCATAAGAAGTTATAGACAACCCAATATCCTCACACACCTGTGCATATTCAACCAAATCTCTGATGGTGGCTGGGTAATAAATTTTATTTGGTGAATAAGCTCCATAAAGAGCCATTTTCGGTGCTCGTCTTGAATAGAATGGGAATGAATGAGCATCACTAATGTGCCAATGAAGTGTATTCAATTTATTGTAAGACATGGCATCAATAGTTTTCTTGATTCCTTTCGGGGAAATGTAATTGTGCCCAGTGTCTGTATAAATTAATATTATGAAAATTTCAGGATTAAAAATTCTGTAAATAATTATATATGACAATTTTTTTTATAATTCTTACCAATCATAAGTCCACGGTAAGGGAATGCAGGTTCATCTTCAACATAACCATGTTTAATTGTGATCAAGCAGTCGCATGTGTCCTCGTAGTTGATCAACTGACCAAGTGTTTCCAAAGCATGACGAGCACCATAATAAGTCCTTGCGTTGATCTGTAATGATTATGAATATTCATTGCTGAGTAAAATTTTTGTCTACACAAAAACTGCAGATGGGAAATGTGTGTAAAACTTTGACAAGACTGACCTTAACTTCAACAACACCACTGTCTGACGTATTCATCCCTAAAGTGTAACTCTCATTAGTATTGAGACTAAGGTGATCCTCAGCAGTTTCGATTCTCATAGATACCATAACAGTTGTCCGTTCAATATCAGAAGAGTATTTCTTGTCGAATGGATTCGGTTGCTTTACAGTCGATTCTACTTGGTTATAATTTGGATGCATTTTTAACAGTTCTGTTTGGAATATTTTTCCAGCTTGTTGGAGCATATCCCGTACTTTGGCTGAGGGAGGATGAGCCCAATTAATGAATAACCTATATGAATTAATTTTTATGTTATTAGAGAATTGTCTTCCAGCTAGAGAGTCAAAATAATTATATCTGTTTAAAAGGGCAGGTTTTATTAGAATTGAAATTTTCTTTAAATATGTGCGGAGTCTTGATTCAATTGTACAGGGTGGTTCATAGTGCCTTAGAATCGACTATATATACACAGGGCGTGCCAAAACCAAAAATCTTTTCTGCATACTGTCTTATTGCAGAAGAGATGGGTTTGGACACACCCAGTATATAGCTATGGCCGAGGGGGGTTGCTACAACGCTATGAACTACCCTGTAAATGTGTTCCTGTGACGGGGAATGGAAGTCATTACCTTTGCGGCTTGAATGCCACGAGATCATCAGCCATGTCAACGATCCCAGTCGGTCTGGGCCAAATAGACCTGTGTTCTCCGCAAAGAAGACGGCATTTTGACAAGGATTGTGTTGATGGTGAATCTTCTGGATTTTTATCCCGAGAACATGTGTCATTTAAACATGAATAGGAGTATGGGGTCGGAAGTTGGTAGAACACTTCCATTGATAAACATAATGGTGCTAGGATGACCACTGCTACGCTCAGAGCAGCTAACAATGTTCGGCTCATCCTAAAAATGAAACATTATAATAGTTAGTGTGGATTTTCTACATAAATGTCGATTAACCCCGGCCGATGATCCTAAGTATATCATTGCCCCGGCTTCTTGTTCAAGCAGTCGATTTGCCTAGTTAGGGATATTCTAGGAATACTTTTTAGATATAAAACCAAAATGTGTTCAAACTGTTCAGAGTTAACAATTTGACAATTCTGAGATTTTCTCGTTATCTCTGGATCCCGTTGCCGACATAATTTTCAAACAGTAAAACATTTATACGCTACAATCTTTAGGTTTAACGCCGGTACCTAGTGATCCTGGAAGAAAAAAATAATTTCCTACAATAGCTTCTATTGTAAAATTTTCTAGTGATTTCGTGCGGAGGGCAAAGCAATGTGAAATTTACGGTCTCCATATTAGCTCTTAGTTTCATTTTACAATTAAAGTCCAGGAGTTAATTTTGAGAGAAAAAATACGTGTCACCCAAATCCGGGCTAATGATCTGTGCGTATTTTTCAACACACTGCACAAAAACATACAAATTTTACTCAACGATATTTTCAAAATTCTTGTTTTCAAAAAAGGCTAATTACCTGAAAACTATCTGGTGTTAATTTGTATGGCACTACTATAAGTTTTGAAAGAAGGAAACAAACTAACACTGAAGCCAAGGGAAGGGCAAGAGTCAGACTGATGAACTGGTGAAAATTGTGAGCTGGTCCAGCCAGCAGGTCAATGGTCCATTCTATCCATCCTCAGAATTCTCACCTGGGCTCTTTGACTTGACTCGATTAACTTTTACCATTATTTTCTATCGTATCAAGTATCAAGTAGTCGAGTCGTCCTCGTCATGCATGTATTTGTATTGAAATAATGGGCGAAGTCGTCAGATCAGAAACCAACCGGACTAGTCTGTTCTTTTCTGTGTTGTAGTTGTTGTAGTGGCGATGGGTCGAGTTAAACGACCGAAATCAAGGAGAACCACTGACAATCACTTGTTTGGAAGCAGAAAAAAACCGACTCGGTGGCCGGTGTCAAAGCTCTCTTCAGTGTGTAAACCAACTTTTGCAAATTCCAAACGAACCAAAATCTCAGCTTTGTATTCTCCTTACGACCACTACGCATATCAAATTTTAAGTTGGCAATTAATCATCCAGATTTGGAGACTTTTAACTGGAAGGTAGTTCATAACAGTTTTTAATAAAAAAAGAAGTGATCTTGTTGAGCTCCAGAAAAGTAAATCGTCATATCCTTGAGTATGAAATTCTGTGAATGGACTAATGAGTTAATGACCATCTCCAATCCAACGCATGGTCAAGATCGCTCTAGTCTGCTTTAAGGCCAGCCCTGTGATTCGTAGAATCAATTGAATTCCTCAAGCAATGTACGTATAATATAATCCACACTTTACATGTAATCTTCTACTTCGGTCATCGATGGCTGGGGCGAAGTTGTTATGGACCACCCTGTGCATTCTTCATCATTTAGGTTAGGTTAGAAGAAGCTAATTGCTTTGGATTGTATTAATTAATAGAATGTCGGTAGTCTGATGAATTAATTAATCGTTTCCAATGCTTCTAAGGACCAATACTGCCATTTCCCGTCCAGACTAGGTAGACTAAGGTTTAAGTACCATATAAGTTGCGTAAAGTCTACTTTGGCTTCACACCTGCATGATGCAGCCTTAAAAGTTGTACATCAGTTTTGAGAATCTCCTCGAACATAGTCACAGCTCAGTCTTGGTTGCAATTCGTCTATTCTTACTGTCTTCAAACTTCTAGTACTACGCTTTAGAAAACTTATTTCCAAGAGAAAATACTGCACTATATACAATTACCAACTACATTTTAAACTATTACAAATTCAATGCAAAAATTAGTTTTTTTCTGTGACTTCGAAGGAATAATCTCACAATGTATATGAAAATTAGACCAACAAGGTTGAGGCGTTGTAGCAAAAGTAATCGGACTCATTTTATGAAAACACTCGCATATTGACAAGCCGTAGCCAATATTTGAGCGTAGCCTGTCCTGTCAATATGAAGAGTGTAAGCGCATTTGATTAAACTCAGATTTCTAGTAAAATTCAAAAAGAAATACGTACGCATATCTTGTACTGCGATACTGAAATAATTTAAGGAACAAATAATTATTCATTCTGAGCGTTTATTCCACTTCAGACATTCCCCACGTTCTTTGTTCAAACCCACGTAATTCATCATTAAAATACGTATTGAACTTAATGCACCGCCTTGGATTAAGAAATATTCTAATCTTACGAATAATCGATCTTTTATTACACGGAACCCTTTTTGTTGCTGCTTCGGTTTTAAATTAACGAGTTTATTGAATTGCACACAAGACCTCCTGTTAACTTTATAATGTTTTGCAACGTCTCCAGCGTCTAATCAACTTTTGTATGTTCTGCGTCACCTGTACCATCAACATTAGTTTCTGAAACCGGTTCTTCTTGAGAGTCTAACGACACTCCGACCACATTGCCGACTTTGAGCGTTAGCGTGTTGAGCGGTCCATCAATGCGTTCCTACAATATGAAATGCAATTAAAAATGTGAATATAATTTGTTTACTCATTTTGTTTCAAAAGTAATTCCGTCTGGAATGTTTGATTTGTAAAACTTGGCTCACCTGAATGAGTCCAATGACAGCAGCCGTGAGAGCAAGTCCAAATAGGAAATAAATTGAGGACAAAATAGCCACGAGCGGACTCTGCGTAGAAATTACAATATGAATTCAAAACAGCTTTTGAATCAAAAATATAAATCTGAGGTCCTTTCATGATGGGTTCTTTCACCTCGCCGTTTTGCAGCTGCAATTTTGTACACGTATGATAATCTTCCGAACGTACAGCTTGAGAAGAATGTAAATAGACAAAACGTTGACAATAGTATGGGCCGGGGTACTCAAAAGTGTGTAAATTTTTAAAAGCGTTATATTATTAGAGTTTTCGGGATTTTCGATACGTAAAACGTAAAACGTAATACGTAAAAAAGAATTCCGTAAAATTTTACGTTTTACGTTTTACGTAAGAGAATTCGGGATTTCACATTACGAAACGTAAAATATCGACAGTCAAAATTGAATCCGCGGTCAGATTCAAATTCAAGTTGTGAGTAGAAAAAGAATTGAACTCAAACTCAAGTGTACAATTTAATTCCTCGGAATGGTTAAGCTGAAAGTTTTGCGAAAACTGTGTCTCAATGGAGTCATTTCAACCGCGTCTTATTGGGAGGTGAAGAGGATGAAACGTTTGTCTCGGCAAAAGTGGCCACGTGAAATATTTTCATTGGAGAGATTCACAGCAGCTCAATGTTCATCTTTGTTTCGATTCACTCAGGAGGAAATATCGAGTCTCGTGAGAAATTTTAAAATTCCACACAATTGTAAACTCAGGGATGGCCAAAAATTCACAGGTAATTCAGTTGTCTGTTTTCATTGAATCCGAATTGATTATTTTTAAAATTTGATAGGAGTTTCTCGATTCAAATAAATACGTATTGATTGGATTGATTGATTATTTTTAACTGCCAATTTTTTCAAATAGGGCTGGAAGGAATGTGCATTCTATTGCGTAGACTTGCCTACCCTAATCGTCTGACTGACCTTGAAGTGACATTCAGGAAGAATTCCAGAGTAATCTCAAAAATATTTAACTGGATGTTATTCAGGATCTGCAGATCGCATGGTCACGTCATCACCAAATTGTGTCAACCATGGATGACAAGAGCGAAACTTTTGGAATTTGCTAATGTAAGTAAACAAGTGGAATTTAAACTTCGAATTTTAAAATTCTACTAAAATTCTACTAAAATTCTGCTATACTAATTTAGTGCACGTCCGACGCGGGGTCGTGGTATCCCAACGTTGTTGGATTTATTGATGGAACTGCCAGGCCCATTTGCAGACCCACAACCCTTCAAAAGGAACAATACAGTGGTTATAAGAAGCAACATGTTTTGAAATACCAAAGCGTCATTTATCCCAATGGACTTATCGGCCGCTTGGATGGACCATTCAATGGAAGACGCCACGACTCCGCTATCTTACATATAAGCGACTTAATCACCGAATTGAGTCGTATGTTTGTAAATACGGACGGGACCTGGTACACTTTGTACGGAGACACGGGGTACTCGAATCAGAAATTCATAAA
This sequence comes from Protaphorura tricampata, assembly GCA_034698835.1. NCBI lineage: Eukaryota > Metazoa > Arthropoda > Collembola > Poduromorpha > Onychiuridae > Protaphorura > Protaphorura tricampata. Next base: position 508 of record JAQGCB010001218.1, on the reverse strand, counting down.
AGTCGGTTACAAAAATTATGAGAGGCTGAGTCCAGCTCAAAAAGCATTTAACGCTGATATGTCAGCCTTAAGAGTTAGTGTGGAGTACGGTTTCGGAAAGATTTTGCAACAATTTGCTTTTCTTGACTTCAAGAAGAACCAGAAATTGGGAATGCAATATTTAAAAAAACAATACCACGTTGCCGCAATACTAACGAATTGTCAAGTTTGCTTACGAGGAAGTCAAGTTTCTAAATATTTTCAATGTATCCCACCTACCCTGGAGGAATACCTTCTCTAGATTAAATTGAATACAAATAAAAATTTGTGCAGTTCAGAATTTCTATTTTATTTTTCTCTGAAGCATTTTCTTGACCGCATGTTAGATGTAGTTAAAGTTATTTCCCAGTAAAATTATTTACCATAATATTCAAGAGATTATTTTGAAATTCCAATTGGGTTTTAGCGAAGTCATCCCTCCGCTTATTCTCAGCATCAAGTCGGGCTTCTCGTCTTTCTTCCATTTCCA
>JAQGCB010001217.1:0-15508 GCA_034698835.1 Protaphorura tricampata | reverse complement strand
CTTTCACCAGAGAAAGTCTTTTAAAGGAAAGTCAGAATTTCGATTAGCTTCTACACGTTGACTTGTACAACACGTACTATGTACCTCTATGTATATTCAGTGTATCATTTGAATTGCATTTGCATTTGTGGTGCATTGAAGACAGAGATATTTCCAGGTTTTAAAACCCCATAGGAAGCCAATAAATTAGAAGCAGCAATGATTTCTTGAATAGCTTTCGGTGGAAATCCAACGTTCAATAAGTACGTCTTCATTCCTTCCAACATGTGGGCGGGTGGAGTGTGTCCGTTTGAGATTGGAGGTCCAGCAAAAGTACACCAAAAGTGAACTTGGGGTGGATAACCAGAGGCTGTAGAGAAACCAGACCCAACAGATTCACCTAAACCACCCCCACCACCTCCACCGCCCCCATCATTCCGACCTCCACCGCCACCTCCTCCTCCTCCTCCTGAATTTGAGCCCCTGTTCCAATTACGACCTTGACCTCCGCCGTAAGGCTTTGAATCCTCGTAATCATCGTTGTAGTCATCTCTCCCAGAATTCCGTTGACCCCCACCTCCAGCACTCGCATAATTGATCGTCAAACAAGATGCACTCTGTGGGTCACCTTTGATTATCTCCAAAATTAATTTCAGTGCTTTTTCAATATTTGCAGGGTCATCTGTGTCAAAACAAAACATTAATCGATTAGTCCCTTTAAGATTCCAAGACGATTTTATCCATTGTGTACTCAAAATGAACTAAACTTACTCTCATTGTTTTGGATGGTGACCACCCGTTCATTTGTTGGAAGTTGTTCATTCTTTTGAGTGAGGTTAATGTGGCAATTGGATTCTTCTTGAATGCTTTTAACTCGGCTCCCACCCTTTCCTATTATGAGTCCTGCAGTCGCTTGCGGAACAATCATGGACAGCTGGAAGAAACGGCAGCAATCATTCATTACCATGATTTATTGACTTTCATAACCAGACCAATTATAAATGAAATTTCACAGCCTTACCTCCTTGTCTGAAATTGATTTAGGACGAGGGTTCTTGGGAAAAAGATCCGACGGTGACGTCATTCTTTTAAATATGACCATTGTAGAAGCCAAAACACTTGGAACTTTTCCAGACATTATAGCCACTCTGTTGTCAGTTCCTGTGAAAGCAAATGAATTAACTCATTAATTTTTGTGACGACAATAATACTTACAAACAACCCTGAATCATTAGTTATAACTTGAAACGATAACACTGACCTGGGAACACATCGTTAGCTTTTGACATCCGAATGTGAACACCGAATTCTTTCTGTAGATCCGAGATATTCTGACCGGCTTTTCCAATAACAGATCCAGCCGTGGCTTGAGGTACCATGAACTTCAAGTACACGGCTTCTGGATCTACTAGGCGAATGTTAATTAAATACATAAATTAAAAGTATTGTTGGAATTCAGAAATAACGAATAAAGGCATTGAACCTGGGCCTGGGCTCTGATAAAACTCTAGTATGAAATGAATTAGTTAGTTACGATTAATACTAATACAATAATTAACTGTATGCGCTATTGATTGACATTACTAATTATACTCACCATTTAGAAATGCTGATTTCTTTTGCGGAGTGCCGTAATCTCCACCATCGTTGGACCTTTTCTTCCCGGCATTGTGGTAATTCCCATCACCATTTCCTTCTGAGTTTCTATACATTCTGTGAAACACAATAGTTTAAATTGTTTTAATTTCACCTGCGGCAGACGATAGGAATCAAGAGATATTGGTTTTAAAGAAATTATTCACTCTCACTCGAGTGTTTTTGTCTGCGATTTTCAATAGACCCATTCGTCTTATAGCGCCGAACGCCAAAAGCGTTTCGATTGTTCTGTTCTAATAGTTTGCCAGGAATAATTCACCAATCTTAATACTAAATTCAATGAAATGAACCAAAGTCTAAGATCAACAATCGAATCAAATAATAAAAAAAGACAAACCTTGTTGAATATAGCAGAAAGAAATCTTAAGTTGAGGAAGAATGAGGATATTTTGTGTTGTTCTTGTTGTGTCTTTTTCAGTTAATTGTCCTTACTATGAATCCGGTTTGAACCGTTGAATAGTTGATGGTTGATAGTTGAGAAGTGAAGTCAGAGTGCGGTGTTTGAAAAAGAGCTCTGGATTGACACTGACCTTTCTCCGTTCATTTCATTCTTGGCTCTTGGCTTTTGTCCTCTTTCCTCTTTCTTCCCATTTGCTCTGAATTTGCGGCTTTCTTCCTCCGGCTCTCTGTATTCAAACTCTGACGTCACATCTTTGCTTTTCCATCGTCCCAAGCACCACACACCGGCAACACTTTCTCTACAAATTCCAGGACGCAATGCCAGTGACAGCAGAGTGCGCACACCGCACGCCAGTCCACCTTCGGAACAAACACAAGTTAAAATTATAATTTTTCGATTCCACTCACTCCACCAACCACCGTCCAAGTCAACCACACACCACACACTACGCTCTCCTTTTTTGGAATTTTTCAATTTTTAAACCAGAAACTTGAATCTTTCCATTAAATTCGATGATGGCCTCATTGTAGAATCCTATTCGACACAAACTTGCTGACGAACAAATTTCTTTTTCTATTTATTTCATTTTCGTGATTCAGAGCGAGCGCGAGCGGTAAGGTAATAGTAGCCGGAACTTGGCATCTCATCTGCAAATTAAGTTTGGACAGTGATGCAAAGATGTAATTGTCCAATTTTGCAAATAGGATCGATAGGATGCCAAATTGTGTTGTACGTATAATGTACTCGTGCAATACATCCGTTCTTAAAGAATTTTAAGAATCCTAAACTTGTATTGTTTCACAGACTTAGTTTAAGTTTAAGATTAAGCTCAACTCTGTCCGAATCGGTTTTGTTTTTGTTGTTCGGGTCGGGAGTCGGGGCACAAAGGTAAGTAAAGTAAAATTAGTGTTTGATCAATTTGGCACACCTTGTATTTCTGTTTGTCTCTCATATCCCCAGAATGGTGGGAGAGAGAGAGAGCCATCAATTTGTGTCCCGTGTCATGGAAAATTAAGCCGCCGCCACTGCCAACGGCCGGAAATATGATGACGCGGGAGACAAACTCAAACAAAAGTGAATCGAAAATTTTCCATTCGTCTTCAGTCGTTTCCACAATAAATTGTGTTTATCCGTTCTCCAGTAGTAGTTTTGCTAAAACCAGTGACCAGAATCCATAGATCAGTTCATTTTTAACAGTGCATCGTGAAAGAGATCAACAAATAAATAAAGAAGTATTGATTCATTCTTTTGATTGTTCATCAAAATATCAATTCATTTAATTCTAATTATCCAGCAATAACAGGTAATTAAAATTAGGAGTTGAGCTCATTCGTTAATTTTTATTTATTGTTGTTGCGCTAATTTTGGTTCTAAGTTTACCTTTTTTGGTTTTGGTTCTAAGATTACCTACATAATGGAAGGAGTTGGACGAAGGCGGGTTCCGCCGAGAGCATGTCGAAACAAAAAAGAAATCACGGAAAACGCAACAGAACAAGAAACAGTGACAGAGGTTCAAAATAATATTAGTAAAATTAAGAAAGGGCCAGGAAGTGAACCTCGTGAAAAACAACAGATTCAGAAGCCCAAGCCAAAGGCGAAGCCGAAGAAAAAATGCGTCGTAGAATTACCGAAAGATCAAGCTGTGGCATCAACGTCAACCACTACTGTTCCAGATCCAAAATCGAAAGTGGAAATACCTCGAGATAAGAAACAGTTTGTTGGTATGTTTTTCGTGTAAAATGTCAAATGTTCTAAGAATTTCACATTTCACTGATTTCATTGAAATTCGAAAATAATGTTAATGTTGTATTGTATTGTTTTTAATGATTTCAGGTCGTTTGGAATGGATGCAAGATCATTCTGACAAACCATTCACTTCAACACCACTCATTATGCCCTCTAAGATATTCTCACAAAGAGATGTTCAGTCATGCTTCGGATTTGATGATGAGAAGGCGGACTCGAACACGGAAACCGAGATTTCTGGCGAAAATATTCATCAGTTGTCTTCAATTTGTAAAGAAAAAGTCAATTTTGAACCCATGCGTCGGTCCCCTTTGAGACCTGAAAATGCTCAATTCAATAGTTTGCTTGTGCGCTACGGAATGCTGGAGGAGAAGGATAAGAAAGAGATACCCAAGACATACACGAAGTACGTCGTAAATAGTATACATCTGCTAAAATCATTCTTGGAATCACAAAATTCTAATTTAACTCTTTATATATTCCATAGGAAAAGACCGATAGTACTGGCAAAAAGGAACGTAATCTTCGGCGAGACTCCAAAAACCAAGCGCCGTGGTTCCACGAAAAATTCCAAGAAAACAAAGGCAAAATCAGATGAAAATACAGACGCGAAGCCGAAAAAGCAAGCTCGTCAGGTACCTATTTATTACCTCGATCTCTTATTCAGAATTTTAAAAAAAGTACAAGAGAATAATCATAATCATTCATTTTTAATGTTTGTATTTTTCAGAAGAAGAAACCGGAAGAGAGTGACGCAGCTGTTGAATGGATTGAAAAGAAAAATCGTGAATTTGAAAATATTATGAATTTCCCCATGTGTGTGGAATAGACGGCAGAGATAAACTTAAACAATGTACAATTAAGCACTGCCAATGCAACTGTAACTGTATTATAATAGAATGGTAATCTAATCTTATCATATGATGACGAGTGAAATTTTGTAAGAATAAACTATCCTCCACTTGAAAATTTATTTTTATTGAAAGACCCCGTTACCTCGTATTGTTGTATTGTAAGTAGTTGACGTTGCAACTCAATTTCTTAATTACTGCCAAAATGTAAATATCAATGACGTAATTACAAAAGTACTAAAGTTAAGAGATTAATAAAAAAAAATAACCACACAAAAAAGTCCATCAAAAGTATAAATTATTTATCATCTTCGCATCATCATCGTGTTATTTGGCACATCATACTTCTACTATGTTCATTAAAAAATCAATACAATTATCACAAAATCAAGGGGTTGACATTGAAGAGATGTTCAGCTTCATTTCCTTATTACGACCTGGAAACAGTAAAAAAAAATATTCATGTAATTTAGAAGTTACAGAATGTTAATGCAAGAGGATAACATAAATACGCATGCAATACAGAAAAGAGAGTACCAGGACTCACTTGCAAAATATCCGGTATCAGTAGGAGAATTTGGGACAGGTATGAACGGAGGCTTAGCTTGTGACATATTTTCCCAGGGTAACTCTCCAAAAATTGCAGTAAAATCACTACTCTTCAGACGTTCCAAATTCGGGCGTTTAGATGGGACTGGAGAAAGGAGTTCTTCTATACAAAACTGTACATCCTTGTCCAAATCGTCTGGAAATTCCAGGTCACGACTCAAAATATTAGCAAAGATTTTGTCTGGTGATTTATCAGAGAAGGGTCGAATTCCTATCACGAATTCATAGAAACATACTCCAAGGGACCACCAGTCTACAGCGGGACCTGTGAATAAATAATTTTAATTTAATGTAATGTCTCTGACCTTGTGAGATAATGACACGAATATGATCATTTTGAAAATTCATAGAATTACCGTGTCCGACTCGTCTTATGAGCTCGGGAGCCAAATAGTCCGGAGTTCCAAGGATTTTATAATCCGAGGATGAATTATTTTGTGAAGTGGAATTGGAAGGAGATCCCCCATCACTGCAAGTCACAGCACTCACTGCAACCACACTCCCCAATTCCAAATTACTTAAATTGACGGACAATCCAGTTTTACCGTATTGATCCTCCGAACTCCATCTCTTTCTCTTCCCATGTGTCATTGTGTGAGGGAATCGTTGAGGGGACGTGAATGTTCCAGTGTATTTACTTCCAAAATGAATGGGACTATGAGCTGTGTGGTGTCGAATGGGGGAATGTCTCACATGCATGAAATGTGATGTCTGATGACAATCAAAATCTCTTCTCCCCAGTTCTGGACTCGCTATTTTGGAAGATTTGTTTAGTTCGGAAAGTGCACCGGAAGCAAATCGGAGTTTCTTCTTCCTTTGTACTCCATCCGGAATTACGCCCTCCGTACCTATTCAGTAATTTTTCTTTTAATTCAGTCCAAGAAATATTTCCAAATTAAATGTAAACTTTTACCAATTGAATCAAAATATCTTGAATTTGAGTTCTCTAGAAATTGAGCCTCGTATGCTTCCAAACAACTATCCTCCAACGTCCGCTCTGGAAGGTGAATGACTGGACTAACTTCTGGACTTCCACTCTTCAAATTCCTTTCATTTTGTACATTGTGTAATGGTGAACTGTGATGGAGAGGAAGGGCAGGGAAAAGTGGACGATCCTTTGCAACTGACTCCTCACAAAAGGAAATATTGACAAAAGAAGAATGTTCGGAGAATGCAAATGGGATTTTCTGTCCTTGTTGAGTTTTCTTCTTGGGTGTTGGTGTTTGAATTACACACCAGTCGTTGCTTAAATCCAGTCTGAAATAATTTCCATAATGAAAATCCTGATTTTATTAAAATATTTGAAAACAATATTTTCGACCAACCTGTTTTCAGTAGGTACAGGCGATGGCGAGCTCTTCAATGGGGAAACAGACAAAACATTTTCCAAACTTCTCAATTTCCGTATAGGTTTTCGAACTCGTCTTTTATTCAAGTGCGAGTTGTCTCCATTCAAAGAACATAAAGGAGTGTTAAAATTCAAATTGGAGTTTTGGGAATCCGTAAGATCATTTGAAGTGCTTCCGGTTGACGTGGACGCTTCGGCCTCTGCCTCTGGACTAATGGACTGAAATTGATTTAATAAAAACTCATTTTAATTGCCGTTCTTCATTAAAGAATCGTGAAACATCGAAACACCTCAACTTACGAATGAGAACTTGGTGTTGAGCGATGCAATCTGACCCGGAGTGAAATTCGACAAATGTGAAGGACTCATTTCTGAAAATTTTGAGAGTAAAATTAACGCACTCCACTCCACAATAATATTAATTTAATTTGTAATAACAATTGGACATTTACTTGTCAACACATCAACACGACTGAGCCCAAAGTCAGTTAATTTGACGTGACCCCTTTCATTCAAAAGTAAATTATCTGGTTTGATGTCCCGGTGAATAACACCGCATTTGTGGAGAAAGTCCAAAGCTAGGGACACTTCAGCAATGTAAAATGCTGCCATTTGGATCGGAAAGAAACCACCCATTTCACTTTGTAATGACTTCAGATCTCCTCCCACCATCCACTCCATCACAAGATACACATTTTTCTTGGTTTGAAGGGAGTAGAAAAGTCGGACGCAAAATGGACTAAAAATCAAATACAAACCAAAATTATAATATGAAAACACACGTATCATTTAAATTCTTGTTTTACTCTGCAGCTGATAGAAAGAATGCTCTTCTCTCCTTCAAAACATTCTCCACCATATTTTTTCTGATAAGGTCACATTTCTTCATAGCCTTAATTGCATACAATTTCTCAGGTACGCCAATGCGGTGGCCCAGAAATACTTTCCTAAAAAATTAAAAAAGATTAAGGTGGTTAAAATGGTGGTTTTAGTAATAATGAAATTAATAAATAACTTTTAGTCATACCCAAATGAACCTCGGCTGATAGGCTTGAGAAGAATAAAATCGTCGATTTGAGGGGCCGTGCCGTTATCTTTATCTTTCGGAACGTTTGATGAGTTCATCATTCTGGAGTTCCTCCACCTTCAATCAAACAAACAAGCAATCCGTATTTTGTAAAATCGAAACAAAATTTTAAAATGTTGAAAATTCGGAGCCAACATATTAATTTCAAAAGTAAATATTATGCATTGCTTTTACTTACCAAGATAATTAAGAACCAAACTTGTTACTTCGATGTACAATTTCAGGTTCCAGGAGTGCACTTTACTTTAATTGAACGTTGTGAATTAATTTGAGTGATATTAAATTATTGCAGGTAAATAAAAAATTATTCTTAGGAAACCGAACTCCAGTCCATATTCGATCAGTTCGTTCTGTTCTGTTCTGTTCCGTTCATAATTGTTTAGAATTCAATTTTCCCGGAGAGAATCAAGTTCCCGCTCCAATTGTCCTTCAAGGCAAAAAGTATCATGGAATCATCGAGTCACAGTCATGTCAGGGGACAGGTTCATGTGCGTGGGACGATTTAGCTTTATTTTTCTTACTACTACTAGGGTTACCTCCCCTGAGCCACTATTAAAAAATATGCCCAGGCAGACAGTTCAATGAAGATAATGTGTATTCTAAAAATATCTCATTGATCTCATTACAATTCCCAAGGGATGATGATAATATGCCATTGCCATTGCATGGGACCTTGAGACCCTGACCCCATGAAGTCTTAAAATGAAAAAGATTTTTAGATCGGATTATCGGATTATCGGATGAATTAAAATAATATCAAATCGTGATCGTATCGGATTTTGTCAGATTGTTTTGATTTTGTTGTGCGTGATGAAATGAATTGATTGTGGGACACCCTCTGTGTTGTGAGAGAAAGTGCCGCCACATTTGGGCGGTGGTATTTGAGTTTGGGAGTGAATGCGGAGAGTGAGAGCGGAGTTTTTTTCCTATTGTTGGGAGTTGGGACAGGAGTGGACAGTGCGAGTCGTGAGATTGACTTGAGAGGAACCTCGTCTGCTTTTGCTTTCCCTTTCTTTTCTACTCTTTCATCTTTATTCGTCACTTGACACTTGACACGACCCAAGGACACACACCAGAACCGGAAAGAAAGGAACGGAACAAGTCTCTTCGTGGGAGTGGTGAGTTCACAAATCAATTCTAATCATTCATGGGCAAATGTCATTCCATTGTGATTGTCATTTAATCAAGTCCTGTCCTGACATGGCATGGCCAATCCATGTCAGACCAAATGACGCCGGTAGATTGGCAGTATTTTTTGTCATGTCAATGTAAGATAGTATACCGTTTGACTTTGTCATCTAGTGAAACCAGTGGAGAAGAGTTCTCATTCTATTCTATTATTAATTTGAGATTCATATTGATTGCACAATTCATGAAAATCTGAAAAGATTAGGATTGGAGTAATGTATTAGGAGATTAGGACCGGCCTCGCTGCGTAGGCAGTAGGCATGCATGTAGTTAGCATGGCGAATTACACAACTCTACACTACTGTCCATCTAAAGCCCAAAGTAGCATTTTGAGCATGAGTGCAATGCAAAACACATAATGGAATATTTCTAGTTTTTCTAGTGTCGAAATATATCACTTTTAGTAGGCATTTTTTCAGCGGAAAGGTTCAGATATTTGTTACATTCGTATCCATATAAATATGACCTTCATAGATCATAGTAATTCTTCATACATATTAATTACTTGTATAAATATAAAAATAAAATAAAGATAATATAAAAATAAAAATGCAAAATGCAAAATGTTTTACAAATTGCGGAGGAGAATGACAACTGACAACTTGGATTCCAAGATTCCTTGAACGGCTTGAACTTGAATATGCACTATTTTTTCTTTCGATTGCATGAATTATTGCAGCGGAATCGACGAATCATCTCTAATCTCGACTCCACATAGATTTTGTTTTCTTTACTTGTTTTTCCCATTTCCCACCAATCCAATAGTTATAGTAATTTTCCGACATTTGTCTTTTTGTTTCTAGTAACTACTTTGTGCTGTGAAGATGGGGGCTTATCTGTCACAACCTCTAACTGAGAAACATTCGGAAGATGGAGAAGGCAACAAAGTCAGATTTGGTGCATCTTGCATGCAGGGTTGGCGGGTGTCTCAAGAAGTAGGTTTCATGTTTCAATTAAATTAAATTAATTATAACAATCATTCTATTATGTAGAATTTAATCAAACAATTTTTGCATTCTAGGACGCTCACAATTGCGTTGCTGAGTTTGATGACAAGTCGAGTTTGTTTGCCGTCTATGATGGTCATGGTGGAGCAGAAGTCGCAGCTTTTTTGGCTCTTCATTTCCCTGAGTTTTTGAAAAATACAGAAGGCTACAAGAATGGAGACCTGAAGGAAGCCTTGCACGAATGTTTCGTTAAGATTGATGAGTACGTTAAATCAGAGAAAGGATTGTCAGAAGTTCAAGCGCTGTCCAAGAAACCAGCTAAAGAAGACGGATGCACTACTGTGGAAGAAAACATGAGTGCACTTTATGAAGAAGCTGCGATGCCGCTTGAAGAATTGGTTGCAAAGTATAAAAGCACTCCCATGTATGCTCATTTGACTGGACCTGTTGTGGAAGAGGACGCGAAAGAAAAACCTGGGTCTTCTAAATCTATTCAGAACAGTATTCCTAAAATGACAGAGGGTGGATCTGGTAGTTCCAGTTCCTCAATCCCCGCTCCCGAATCTGTCCAAGAAACAAAACCAACAACTACGGAATCTTCAGAGCCAACGGGCACCTCAACTCCATTAGAGTCAGAAATGACGGATCTCGATAGTAAATCTCTTGAGGCTCAGACGCCAACGCCCAAAGACCCTCAAATTACGACTGATAAAATTGAAGAGAAAGCTGAGGAGCCGGAGTCCTCAAAAGAAAAAGAAAAAGTTGAGGAGCCTGAGCCAGAACCGCTGAAAGAAAAAGTTGAAGAGACGGAGTCCTCAAAGGAAAAAGTTGAAGAGCCAGAATCCTCAAAAGAAAAGACGAACGGTTGCGATGAAGAAAGTAAGATTGTACAGAATGGAATTTCAAAAAATTCTAAGGAAACTGAAGAAAGTATGGATCAAGAAATCAAATCCGAGAATTCTGTATTGACGAATGGTGACGCAGAAGCTGCTGCTAGTAAACGTGAAGAATCTATTTTGGTAGAGAATAGCCCTAGCCCTACTAAAGTACGAAAAGGAAAATCACATCCACCTATTCCTGTCCCAGTCCCTGTCACCTCAGACCGTAAACTAAAGGTGAAAGACAAGAAAATTTACAAGGAATTTGTGAATGCTGGAGAGTCTGGGACTGACTCGGAGGACGGTGAGGATGAAACTTTCGTTGGGACTGAGAAGAGTGACTCAGATGACTCTGGAGAGTCAGGGACAGAAGGGTTAGAGAATTCTGAAGACACTTCTGAGGCAGAAGAAGGTGATGAGAGTGAGGATGATGATGAGGATGAAGATGATGAAGACGATGACGAGGAAGTGGATTTGTTGTCCGACGTTCAAGAACCAGGTTTTGACTCGGGCTCCACAGCCGTTGTCGCTTTCCTCAAATGGCAGATTGACACGGGTCTTTTGGATTTATGGGTTGCTAATGCTGGAGATTCCAGGTAAAAATATTTTATTTACTTGTTCTGTTTTTGGAATTTGACTCAAGTCTTAATTCCCTTATAATTAATTTTGTATTTGTGTAGATGCATTATTTCACGAGGAGGAAAAAGTTTTGACATGTCTCAAGATCACAAACCAGAAGATCCAATTGAAACTCGTCGAATTGTGACAGCTGGAGGAAAGGTGACTATGGATGGGAGAGTGAATGGAGGTTTAAATCTGAGCCGAGCTATTGGAGATCATTCTTACAAACAAAATGCAGCTCTCCCGTTGGAAGAACAAATGATCACACCTGTCCCAGACATTCAACACGCTCTTTTAGATCCATCTCGAGATGATTTCATTGTTTTGGCTTGTGATGGTGTTTGGAACTCAATGACGTCAGAGCAAGTCGTGGACTTTGTCGCACAACGACTCACCAATCCTCAGAATACACTTTCAGCCATTTGTGAACAAGTGAGTTAATTAAATTATTAAATATACGAAACTATTAATTATTTTTTTGATGACAATGAATGGCCGTGTACGTGTTATTAATTAATTTTTCATTTTTTCCCTTGTAGCTGTTTGACCATTGCTTGGCTGGAGACACTTCAGGTGATGGAACAGGGTGTGATAATATGACAGCAGTAATTATCAAAATTGGCCCTAATGAAAATGAATGCGTGAAAGGGAATGGAAAACGAGTTCGGACTTCCCCATCTCCACCACCACCTGAGGATTGTAAGAAAATGAAGGTGGACGAGGGTGTGACCGTCGCGGGTACTGATTGATCGGACTTTCGGACTTGCCATGAGTATACAAAGGAGTTCAGCTGAGCTGAGAGTGAGAGTATTGTGTTGCAAAGCTATTTATTCAGAGTTATTTTCTACGACTTCAGAATGTACTGCATTTTTTTTTAAATAAAATTTTCCTTTCTACCTAAAGTTTCATAAAATATGTACGTATCTTTATCATAAGTTTACATTTCACATGAGCAGACGAACAGGGCAGAACCTAAAGTTATTGTTAAGTTAAGTTTGTGTAAGCATAAAACAATGTGACTTGAACGGCGAAAATAAATTCATTACAACAAAACAACAATTATTGAAGTTCTAAGTTTTTATTCATTTCATTCATTGACAATTTCATATCATTTTACGATTTGGATTTTTCACGGACTAAATGACTTCTTTGTACAGTTGAAGGTTAATTTGATGGGCAGTAATAGTAATATTAACAATTTGTTACTAAATGACAGGAATCAAAGCCAACAATTTAATTTAGATGGCTGTTTGGATGATTTCTGAATATTTTTTAATTTTTGACGCTGTACTCATGTCCACGTATTTATCTCCAATGATGACAACCATTCCACCAAGAATTGCTGGGTCAACGCTCGTTTTGATCAGAATAGATTGACCTTGCTTTACGAAAGACTTTAGAGCTGCCTCTAGCTCTTGTTGCATTGGAGCATCCAAAGCCTATGAATTTACGAAAAAATATGGATTACATTTAGGAACAATTTATTTGAAAATTAATAGATGGTTAGATTTTGAAATTACCTTGGCCGTGGTGACATGACATTGAACTTCACCTCTGTGTGCAGACATAAGTGTAGAGAAAGCAGTAGCAACGGCTTCCAATTTTCCCAATCGACCGTTCTCAGCCAGTAAACCTGTTTTAATTTAAGAAATGCAACGAAATCAGTACTTGGTTTTCTCGATTTACGCGGTTTCCTTATCCTTGTAAAACTAACCGAGAAGATTTCCAGTCAATTTAGAGGCCTTGGTTTTGCCAAGAGTAGATGTTAACAATTCCTTTTTGTCTGATCTCTTGAGAGATGGATTGAGTAAGAAATCGAAGAAAGGTCCCTTCTTCTTGATTAATCCATTGATCTCCTTCAAATCCTTCTCAACAGCTTCTAACTGTTTCTCTTTGGAGGCCGCTGAGTACAGGGCATGTGCATAACGACCATCGATTCCGAAGAGTTGAATGGGCGCCTAACCAATAGACAGACACACCCGGATTAGTTTCTAGATTTTGTTTTACAACTATTAGTTTTAGATAGTAAAATGCTGACCTTGGTGAGCTGAGTCCTTCCTGAAGTGGTAGAAAACCGCCGAGCCTGTACAAATTAAATGAAAATTAAGAACTTAGGTTAGGTTAGACTCCGAAGAAAATGAATGGAAATTGGCAATTGGAAAAGACAAAGCTCACCAAAGTCAGAGACACCTGAGCCATTTCGTTGGTTTTCCAAAGTAGTGACCAATTAATTAAATAGGAAAACTCTTGGCAATGATTGAAATTCAGATTCGGGAAGAGCTGAACTGATGAACCGAAAAAAAATCAAATGACACGAGCCTCAGCTCTCACTTGGGCAGGTGATCCAAATTCACACACGGCAACATTGCATTCCTCTGCAAATGTAAGTTAACCGCCTTGTAATACTGCTGTGCCGCTTCACCCCACGAACAGATACGCGGTCGGGTTTGGCTCTGAGGTTTAGGCGGTTACCAGGGGGCGTAACTAAGGGGGGGGGCAGGGCGAATGCCCGATGCCCACTGGCGCGTAGGAATGCGAATGACTGGCGTTTTACTTCGTCTCACTACACAATTTTGGTGTACAGCAACTGATTAGACATGATCATAGACAGATCAAAATTGATAAAAATTTCGCGCGCTGCGCGCCCTAACTACACTTCAGTTCAGGGTAGAGGGATCACGAATTTGTTGCCAGGGGAGATTTGGGGGAAGGAGAACCTTGATTTTGTACGCCAAGTGATATCTGACATGGAAAATGAATTATCAACGGCATTGACACTAATCCTCACACTGGAATTGGAATTGGAAGCTCAAACTTCACACAGTGGAGAGAATTCTCATGTAGGAGAGAAATCAACGCACTAATGTGGAACGTGCGGGAAATATTTTGTGTCGGCTGAAATACTAAGCACTCACAATGAAATTATGAAATCCATAAGAAAAACTTGCCGCACAAGCGTGAAACCTGTGGAGAACGTTTCAGAGGACAAATAGGACAATACGGGTTGAAAATTCATGAAGAAAAGAAACACGCTGAAAATAGCATTCTTATTTGTGACATATGTGACAAGCATTTTAGCCAAGAAGCGACATTAAAGGCACACAAGCGACTTCACACAGCAGAAGGAGAAAGACCAGAGAAATTTTACAAATGTAAACAGTGTGACCGAGTTTTTGGTTCAAAGACGGAACTAGATTGCCACGTCCGTTGCCGTTATCACGATTTTAGTGTGGGCGGTGAGAAAGTTTTCCCATGCAAATATTGTTCTCTACATCTTCCTTCCCGCAAAGAGTTGGAAAAACACTGTTCTGAAATTCACAAGAATGAGGAATTGCCTGCTCGCCGTTTGAAATCACTGCCGTTACTTTTTTGAACGGATTTTGATTTTGAATGGAGTCCGAGGATACTAGTGAGTATTTGTAACCATAGTAAATTTATACGTATTCATTAGAAGGCAGAAGGACAAGGACATTACTTGTATTATTTAATTAGCTTTTGTATTTTGAATTTGATTTCTCTATATATGATTTTACTACGTACAATAAAATAAATGTTGAAATGTCTATTTGGAAATGTCTCAAAGAATTCTGTTTATTGTCATAAGAAAGTCGACAGTTCCATAAATTCAGAATCTCCAAATCTCAAACAAAAACAGGTAATAGCAAGTCAAAGTGAATCTTACATAACTTATCATTGATTAATTTCTAGTGCCAACTGCTGTAGTTGCATCTATTTGTTGTGTTCTTGTGGTTAGTCAGATATGGCATATGGGAATACATGTTTGTCAGAAGTGAGGCCTTTTGAGGCGATAGTCCCTCCATGTAGAGTGTCAAATTCCCACGTCTTGAGACATTTGTCTTTCACCAACACCTCAGCACAATCATTTGGGAACTGTTCCAAATTTAATTATTTATTATTTTTAAAAATTCAACTCGACTCGGACTCTTACTAAACCAAGCTCGCTCAACTGTACTCGGTTATTATGAGGTTGGAGTTAATCTAATTGACTGATTTACTTAAAAATACACTGATTAATTGACATAGCAGAGGTTGAATCAACACTATGTGCATTTCGTGCCTTTTTGTGAGTTGCTTCCCATTTAGTCTAGGGATTTACACATTAGTTATGTAGTTACCCTAGTAGTAGGAAAACGCAGTGGAGAAAAACCTCTATAAAGCAACCTGGGGAGAGCAGTTG
>JAQGCB010001216.1:0-15509 GCA_034698835.1 Protaphorura tricampata | reverse complement strand
TGAGATTTGAGAATTGGCATGTGGAGTAATAAAAAAAACAGGTTGCACCAAATAAGAACGTGGCCATTGTTGTATCTTTACCGTTTACATACACAAACTTACGTGCTGCGCGTGTATGTAAATCAAATCTTGAGTGAAATACCTACACACGCTTGGCTGATTTTCTTAACAAAAAAAATACCATACTTTGTTGTGAACTGCATGAGATTTTCAATCATTTTCATGATAACATAATTCCTGGATTGGGTTTCGCATTTTTCTGTTCTGTGGGATGGACACCTGGTCAAATTAATACCAGTTTTTTGTTGCATCTTCAAAATCATACATGTTTCATCGTACATACAATATGTCATGTCAAAAAGGCAATAATTGGAATTCGAGGTTATATACATTATTGGTCAATATGGTTAAAGGATAAATGGGCGTTTCTGACATAAACGATGGGGAAAAAATATGTGAATAGCTTTACTGTAACACTTAGATTGACCTGAAATTTGATAGTGGTCGTGGTCAACATGACCTCGGTGCACAGAAATACGCAAATGATGATGCTACCAGTGCAGGCTTCGAAAAATCAAGCAAATATTTCATGTCATATTGTGAGTATCGTGTAAATTCAGTCCAGTATTTGCATATAATGCCGATAAATTCTACAGAGCTCAAACTGGCTGCCGAAAAATTCTACGAAACTCAAACTGGCTACCCATGAATTCTTTAGAGGTCAAACGGGCTACGAGCTACGCATAAATACTTCAGAGCTCAAACTGCTGCCGAAAAATTCTACGAAACTCAAATCGGCTACTCATAAATTATTTGTAGGTCAACCTGGCTACGCATAAACTCTTCGGAGCTCAAACTGGCGGCCGATAAATTCTACGAAACTCAAACCGGCTACCCGTGAATTATTTAGAGGTCAAACTGGCAGCCAAAAAATTCCACGAAACTCAAACTGGTTGCCAATGAATTCTTTGGAGAATCGAAGCTTATACTGGCCATGGTCAAAATCATAAGTGGTATAACTTTTATTACTACATTGTAGGTCAGCCATCGACATGGGGCTGTATAATGCCAAAGAATATCAGAAGGCATTTTGAAGGAATCCATACTGACCGATTCAAAACCTGATGCCTAGCCTTATAATAGTAACCCGGTTTTGAATATAAACTCATTGTCGGTCAAATGATATGCCCATTCAATCCAATATGAGCCTATGTATAAATCCCTTCGCAGTCACAAAGAAGCCTGGAATAAATAGTAACCCGGGTCGTTGATCGGTAAAATACATATCATCTGCATCCAGGTGTTTCTTAGAATTTAAAAAAATTAATCGTTTTGGTCAAATGATATTTTTTTTTAAGCTGAACGCACGTTTTACCTTATAAAAAAATGATACACGGTTAAATAGACCAAGCTAATATCACCAATCCAGGCATTCGTATTTCGTATATAATCTCCACAGTCTATAAACCAGTTACGCATTCCTTACTCGACACATTCTCAGATTCTCACATGCAATTAAATCTCTAAATGCAAAAAATTGCGTACTATGTAATAACACATGTCGCACGCACATCCGTCCTTTAACTATTGAGTAGAATTCCAAACAATTCCCACGTGCCGAACAATTAAACTATGTGGGTGATGAACGTGTGTGTACATACAAAGTGAATGCCCAATTTAATTTACTTCTGACTGAATGATCACAGAGGTCAAGAGGAAACAACGTCTGTTTTTTTGTGTACAAAAGTTGTCCATTAGCAGCAGCATTAGATTACGTCTTTGTTGAGTCTTATTTTTTTACAGTTCAATCAGAATACTGTACATAAGTAAAACGCAAGCCATAAAATTGCTCGAATTAAAAAATGAGAAGATTACTACGCGTGTTAAAAAAAATTGTTGCTTTTCAGCCTTGAAGATGTAAATGTCCATTACCTGGAGAACATACGTAGTATGTAATGTCATTAAGTCATCGGTCCAGGAATAAGAATACCTACACGATTAAGGTTATCCAGAAAGAAAATATTTTTATTCTAATCAACCATTATTTAAAAGTTAAAACTTGTTTTATACATATACATAAGTTGTCATCTCTAACTTTGTATCATTTAAATTAACACATGTACATACGTGTCTGTATACGTAAAGACACCATAATTTCGCAAAGGACGCCAAGTTTTTATTTCCAAACAATCGATAGATATATATGGAAATATTTAAACACGAGCTTAATTATCTGTAGATCTTGTGTAGCCTTGATAATGTTACAAATAATTAACCATGCAATCCAATGCAGGAAACTATCAAGACAAAATATTTCGAGGACGTGGACGACGGTTCAAGTCTCACGTGCATTAACCGTGAGTTGAGTGTATTTATATGTAAAGGAAATCGTTATGTACAATGTACCTTACGAATGAAGATTTTATTTGTAAATATTTAGGATCATTATTTTTTAAAACTTGTTTCATTGTCGTCATTGCCAAGTTTACAAGAATTACCTACGATGGACAAGACACGTGGAGCAAGAAAATTTTTACGATTAATGATATATAAAAGGACGCCGGGTTTATTTTGATTGCTATGTCAAGAACAATACTAGGATAATTAAATATTGGGCAAGATTTGAAGATTTGATCTCATTAAATTGGTACAAATAATTAGCCAGGAAACTATTAGGGAATATTTGGACCATGAACCCTGAGAAATCATATCATCTACCTATGTAAATATGTGTACACACGTGGATGTAAATTTTATTGTGATTGAAACTTTTCTGATTCTCATATGAAAATCACTAAGGTCACTCTTCAAATTATTTCAATGTGATACAGTGCGCAGTGGTATGTTTGTCGATATATCACCATCACCTTGTGTCCATTTAATGCGGTGGAATTGTTTCTGGAATTTTTCTGTCAATTTCTGAGTGAAAAATTATTAGGAAACAACTAATTTTATGGAAGTCTAAATGTAAACCTGTCCTATAAATTGCACTGGGAACAGAATGGGAACTACAATTATGAATGACTCGTCTAACCTTCAAAGTACACATCGTATTAGTTTTTCAAGTTCATAAAATGCACTCAAAAGTCAGAAGTATTAAGAAATTAACTTGGGGTGTGAAATAATTTGTAGAGTTATTGTGGGGTATGGAATTAATGACTAGTAATAAAGTGTATTCTTGAATCTTGAGTTCTCTAGTGTACTATAGAAACTACAGATCACTAAAACTGGTCTTGTTATTAGTACACGCAGTCCACAATGATACTTTGTGGTAGGGTTATCAGTGTAGTGAGGGTTCGACCTCTTTGAAAGACAATGCATTCAATCATGACGTTTCTAGAGTTGACTTTGTCTCTGGGGGAGCTGAAATCCTAGACTCGTAAAATAAATATAGGTACAGATATTTCGACATGCCTTCATGCCTACCATAATGAATGTTGTATGAAATGAATTTTTTTTACTCAACTAGGGTTTATTATTTGGTTTATTATTTGGTTACTGGAATCCTCTCCTACAAATGATCAGGGCTTTAGAGTATTCCCTGGAGTATGACAGTATTAAAGTATTATATTATTATTTTCTTTTGATTTGACAAATAAATATATGGTATATGGTTGTTGGTTGACATTTAACACATGTGCTGGTACTGATTTTTTTTTGGACATCACTTAAACAGCAGATAAACTCAAAGCTGATAGAAAATCAATTCTTCATCATTTCGTTCATTTGTCCACTTCGGCTGGTAGTGGTAATGCAAAGCTAATTTAGCAAACAAGTTTTCTCGCAAAATTAGTTTCCTCTGGAAAATCTAGTTTAGAATGAGGAAAGACCTTGCTAAACTTTTTGGCTCTTCAGGGCGTTCAGCAACCAACTGCACCAAACTTTTTGGGTAACTTGGATCATCGAAATGATGAGACCTGAAACATTTTTGCTCGAAGTGAAATTATAACTCAGTAGGTCATCAAAGGTCATTCCACCTGCCTTTTAGTGTTAACGTGAGATTCGGGAAGGGAATTAAGCGAGCACCCTAAAATTATAATATGGACCTGGCTCATTTCCCTAATTTCACATTATACTGCAAATGACAGAATAATTGCCGCGGCTATAGTAGCCTGGGTTCGAATAAACGCTCAAGAAAATCAAGTTGAATACGAAAATGTAGAAGCTTGAAATATAATTCTGTCAATAAACACCGGGTCCTAATAAAAGTTGGATTTCGAATAAAACCGGGTTTCGAATAAAAGGTGGATTTCGAATAAAAGCAGGGTTTCGAATAAACGCCGGGTCAATAAGTACTTAATTAAGCGGCCCGGCGGTTAATCGGTCATTTACGTTTCAAGTGGCACGGGGGCACCTTTTTTGATGACCTAGTGGAAAATAGACATTTTTTATCAACCAAAACATTGTCTGCCTGAGGGATCGAAAGTGAACAAAGGTAAGGGACGCCGCTGACGAGAAATTCTAAATTCTGCGAAACTCGACAAAGCGTTACATTCAAATACCCCGTGTGCATAAATTCTGTGAACCCCGCGATTTTTATACTGAATTGAAAACCTTGATTACAATTTCCAATTTTGCTCAAGAATAGTAAAAGTACTGAAAAATGGATTCGAGTTTATCCAGCAGTGAAACGCCAGCAGAAATTGAGCGTGGGAAGGACCAGGATCAGGAGGACCAAGAGGAAATCTGTCCAGAAAATCCACCGAAATCTTCAGACGTCTCACTCGTCAATGGAGATTCAGAAGGTCATTATTATTATTATTAACTCTCTGTATATCGAACCTGTAAAATTTTCTATCGAACCTATATATACGGTAGTTTTGTAATGGACATAAAGAGTTCGATAAATAGAAGGGAAGAATCTACAAGTGAAGTCGACAGGTAATATGATTTAAAGCACGAGAGCACGACAGAGTATGTGGCAAATGTGGCAGGCTGCAGGCTTACAGCAAATTTATTACAGCACTTGGCGTGGTTTTTATGCAGGCCTGCAGGCGGTTCGATATAGAGAAGTTTTATTGTATTGCGCCCTGTTAAAAACTGGGATGGATTTGAATCTATAACAATAGTTCAGAATTTTTGAAAAATCATAATAATTTATGTGCGAATAGTTATAATTTATAATAATTAAAAATAAACTGAATTAGCTAAATCTAAACTATTAATTTTATTTTAATAATTTCTAGGACACCACCACGGGGAGAAGGAGAATGAGAATCCAGAGGATGGAATTCATTACGTGTCATACGAATCTGAGTATCAAATGCCGAGCATCATGAAACTGATACAAAAGGACCTTTCAGAACCTTACTCCATTTATACGTATCGTTATTTCATTCATAATTGGCCCAAACTATGTTTTTTGGCCATGGATGAGGAGAAAGTCGTAGGCGCCATTGTTTGTAAATTAGATGTTCATAAACAGAGTAATAAACGGGGGTACATTGCCATGTTGGCTGTTGATGAACGCTATCGACGAAGAAAAATTGGTAAGTCGAGCTTACTCCAATTCCTCAGGCTTTTGTAAAAATTCCAAATTATGTGCGAATGCGAACTCTCTACATATCGAGTTCCTGATTAGACAAAAGTTGTTATACAGTAGAATTGGATAAATTGGAAGCTGTATTCGAATTTGAATGGTTACGAATTAGGTTAGCGGGGGGTCCCGCAGTTCGATTAAGGGAGGTTTTTCGGTTTATTAGAGATATACAATATTAACGTACCAATAAGTACAATTTGATTTATTTTGTAACTCTGCAGGTTCAAATTTAGTTCTTCAATCAATTCGAGCAATGGCAGTGGAGGATGCAGATGAGGTAATTTCAGTATTCAATACGAAATTATGCGTTTGAAATGAAATTACATTGATTTCGACCTTGACCAAAGTGACCACAATCAAAATTCGTAATAATTCTTTTCGATTATTTGCAGATCGTACTGGAGACAGAAATTACGAATAAGTCAGCCCTACGACTTTACGAGAACTTAGGTTTTGTTCGAGACAAGCGATTGTTCCGGTATTATTTGAATGGAGTGGATGCTCTACGACTTAAATTATGGTTGAAATAATGTTAGTATTAGAATGACGAGAATACTGCGAGAATGTAGGAAAGAAAAATGTGAAAATGTGATGAGTGTACGTTTAAACCCATTCCATTTACCCATACTATGGTAATGTGAATTTGGAAGAGTTAATGATGAGCTTGTCAATTAATCTGCTTATATTCAACCAGTTAACGCCAAAGAACTTTGTATGAATCCCTCTAATGTTTCGTTTTGTAAAATTTAACTAAGCAATTTAAAAATGTCAATGATAATTACATAACTGTGCAAATAAAATGAAATTAGTTACAAGAACCAACCAAGATTCAATGCAAAATACATTTTATTTTTCGGATAACAGAATCGAATACCTTTAATTTCATGTTACCATTGCTTTGGTTTATTTTTGTGTCGATTTTTTAAATTATCTGTATTCCGTTTGATAGATTTAACCAAAACTGAAAGTTCAGCTGAAGTTTTACTTTTCTTAGCCTCAGATTGGTCTTGTGAGGAGTCGAGGCTCTTCTCCATTTTGGAGACCTGTTAAAAATTCGAGTTTAATTAGATATTAGATATTTTTCTCAGTAAGGGCATTATTCCAAACACAGCTACAAAAACTTACCTCATCAGCTGAAACAGCTGCAAGTCTTCGCTTTTGTTTTTCTGACACAATAGTTTTCATTGCATTTGTATTCTTATAATTTGGGTCTGAAGGGTCAACGTTGAATAAATGCGAGGAAAATAATGCCGAAAATCTGTCATCGGCAACGTCAAGCTCAAAGTTGTCGACCGTATCTTTTTTCTGAACTTTATTTTTTAAATCCTTCTTCCTTAATCTTTTCTTTTTACTCTTTGAATCTGTTTCACGGTCAATAATATTCTTTAGATTGAAATGATGTTTATGATCTTCGTCATCCATGAGGAGGAGTTCCAATGCGGCCTGTTCAAAAATTCAAATTCAAATTCAATTGATAATTTAAAAAAATTCACACATTAATTGACAATTGCCTTAAGGCATCGGATCGTATTTCGCGTGGATGAACATTTTACCTTGTCAGCCGGTTTTTCGCCAGGTTTTGGAATAATTTCATCCTTTTTGCTTGATTTTTGTTTTGATGATTTCTTCGTCTTTGTCTTCAATTCCTCTTCAAAAAACGGGTCGTTCATGTCAACATCCACATCATCGTCGCTGAAAGGTTGATCTTCGTCTTCATCACTGCTACTTGCACTTCCAACCACTTCCGTCCCTGCCCCCTTCCTCTTATCATGTCGTTTCTTTTTAGATTTCTCTTTTTTCTTGGCAAGGATTTCTTCCCAAGGCGTCAAGTTCGCTGCTGCTTGTTTCTCTAATTTTTCTTTCACCATTTTCTCTGTCTTCGCCTTCAGACCAACTCCCCAAGTAATTTCCATTTCTACGTCTCGTTCTTTCTTTTTCTTCTCTGAGTCTTCAATACCTTCAAGGAGTGCTCGGTATTTTGCCATAGGGTCAGGATTTGATGCAGTGTCGTTTTCAGCACCACTTCCGTCGGCATCTGGAATTTGAAACAGTTACAATTTGCATTTCTTTGTTCACAATAAAAATATAAATAGGTTTTTATCATAAAAATCTATTTACGGTCGACGAATCAAAATCAAACCTTCATAGCGATGTAACAAGAGTGGCTCAAGAATAACGTATTAATATAATGCAACACTTACCATTTTCATTAACATCCTCATCCTCTGATTCGGATG
Organism: Protaphorura tricampata; assembly: GCA_034698835.1. Taxonomy (NCBI): domain Eukaryota; kingdom Metazoa; phylum Arthropoda; class Collembola; order Poduromorpha; family Onychiuridae; genus Protaphorura; species Protaphorura tricampata. The sequence goes on along the minus strand of JAQGCB010001216.1, from coordinate 7,733 downwards.
ATGATGCTAAATAAGCTTTAAGATCTTCGTCATCAATTTCGTCTTTGGGATTAAAAACACGTTCTGTCAACTCCTTCCTAAGCGGATCCGTTTCATCCCAAGTTAGATCAACCTAAAAGCCAATTCCATTAATTTTTCAGTTTGCCTTCTCAAAATTCCCTTAAAAAGTTTATGCAATTCCATATCGGCACAACCTTGGCTTGTTGTAGAGCAGTCGTGGTAAAAAATCTAGGTCTGTACTTTTCTCCATCTGCAAGTTTGTCACAACGGTCTTTGATGTCCTGAAAATGTGAAAATATAAAACATTTTAAAAAAATTAAGTAAATTAGCAATTAAAAATTATACCGAAACCGGTATATTACTATGGCTTACATTTTCGTCAAATTCCATATCCTCTGGAACAAATCTGAGATCTACATGCGTTGCACTTGATTCATATTCCATTCCATCACATTCGGTATAAACTTTTTCAGCTGTTTCAGCACTATCAAACTCAAGCAGGGCATAGTAATACCTGCAATCAAAAAATTATTTATTCAGTATAAAAATACCTAAAGCCAGTAAAGTAATTGGTATATTTCCGATAGTATGTAAATTCTACTCACTTGAGCCGATTCAGTTGATATTTTCGGAGTTTTTCCATATGATAACTTCCACCCTCTTCGTCCTCCTCATCACCAGGTGCCATATCGTTATCGTCATCTCCTTCCGAATCATCTGAACCATTTTCAACCTCTTCTGGAAAATCGACCGGCTTCTCTACTCGCAGTTCCCGTGGGCCATGAATTTCTTCTTCAGATAATCTTTCTTTTCCAAATTCCGATGGATATATCTACAAAAAAAATGAAAATGATAGATTAATGTTAGTAAAAATACAACGGTGTTCTCAGAATTAAACTAAAGTTACTGACCGTCACCGACTTTAGTAGTCCATTTGATGGAAGGAAAGAATGGAATAGAACCATGAGATCCACAGCCTTGACTCTGTCCCAATCCATATTGCAAAGTGCTAATCGACTGGTTGAATCCTCAACCCTTTCCGCATCTCTGTCCAATTCTCCCCATGCTAAAGGAAAGAAAGAAAAAAATGAGTTGCTTTAATTCTGACTTCGACTTTTTTATGCAAGGATATGGCTTCTGGTTTCATAGACGCAAACTTACCATGTGAAATATCCGCAACCTCTTCTTCGTCCTCACTACTCGATGAATCATCGGATTCAGATTCTTCGGAAGCAAAATCTGCTTCACCACGAGCATAGTCAACTTTCGTATCGTGTAATTTCTTTTTGATATCTTTCGTAATTTTTACAGATTTATCCTTCTTTCGAATCTGTGCCTCTGATATGTTCCCTTCAATATTCGATTCATCATCGTCGTCTTCCTTCGATTCGTCAGACTCGGACCCTTCAGAATCAGAATCGTCTTCACCTGGTTTTACCTTTATAACATCTTCATCAGCATCAACCTTGGATTTGACATCCTCGGACTTTGATAATTTAGAATCAGAAATATTTCCTTCCTCATCATCACCATCCTCGAGTTCGTAATATTGTTTCAAGTTCTCATTCGTGGTAGTATTTACAGGCCGTCCTCGTTTGTCAACTTTGTATGTGAGTTTGAATTGCTCATCCTGAAATATTTGTACAAAAAACATCCTTATACTTAAAAATATAACCATTTGAAGCCATAGCAATTACAGTTTGTCGCATTTTAAATAGTTGGAATAAAAGCAGTGAGATTCCTTCCGTCTTAGGTATATTATTCAAAATTTTACTCAAATTGAGTATTGTGTTGTTTTTTTAAATTAAAATGTGAGCAAGTATCATGATTGATCTCACATGAAACATGGACTTGAACCGAGAGTCAATCTGGACACGTTTTTGATTTTTGGGTACTCTCCGGTAAATCGGATTTTTTCGGAAAGCATCAAATCTGGTGTCTCTTTCTCCACTCCCATCTTGTTTCTCTCCATTTTCCATGCTGAAATTTTGTCGAAACTGTTGTAAATACTTCGCTGGTGGGGAAGGTCAGGGTGCTCAGGGACAAGGACCAGGGATGGCGACTTCAGGGTATGTCTCCACAAAAATTTAATCACTAGAATCAGGTCACAAAATTCCAGGTTGTGGTTGTTTGCTGTTGTTACTCTCGATAATTTCAGATCCAATCAGTCAAAACGTCCCAAAGTACTGAAAAAATAATATAAATAAGTAAATCATGAGCTCATAAAATACAATGCTTCGTTAAACTTAAAACATGTCAGTCAAACCACAGTGACAATGACAATCCAATCGTTAAAAATCACGGTGAGAAAAATTAACTTTCGAATTTGAATTGCTTTTCCAAAGAGTTCATTCAAACGACAAATTACGAATGATTCTGAAATTCTATTCAAAAGCAGTATCATACTGCAAAATGCGACAATTTTTACGATCAAATCAAAATTTCCAAAGTAATTACATAAAAACACTCACAAAAACGAGTAAACCGGCCACACAGCCAGCAAAATCCAAATTCATTTAAAAATTAAAAGACGATATAACTTACCGAATGCAAAACTCAATATGTAAAAATCGGGCAGCACTACCGGAGAGAATTCCAATTTCTAACAATTCAAATCCAATCCAATTTCGGGTTAAAATTTCCAACAATGAACCGGAAATTGCAAAATTACTACAGACAGATTTTATTTTCCAACTTTTTTTTTTGCCTTGACTTCTGAGCACATGGAGAGGTCAAATAAGAGCGGGCAAATCTGTATTGGAAAATAAGCCCATTGAATTTTAACACCGAAGGCACGGAGCTTAAAATGTGATTGCGAAATTATTCCTGGAACTGTCAGTCAGGAAAGCAAGTGGTTTCGTGATTAAGATAAATTAATTAGTGACAGGCTGTTAGAAAACTGACTAATTTAATTGGAATTTGACGGAATTGTATTATTTCCAGAATGGGAAACCAAGGACTCAGACAACACATTGAGACGTCTGGGAAAACTGGAGTTTTTCATTTGTCCAAAGCAAAACTCCAACATGTAAAGTTCAATGTTTTTAAAAAATTATTTAGTTAAACGTTTTCTTCTTGGGAAATTTTGTCTTTATATTTCTTCCAATTTTTTGTGTTCCAGTTTCCTGCAGAATTGGCCACGGTTGTCGCCGTTCTTCGTAGTATTGATTTGTCTGAGAATAAAATCGTCATAATTCCAGAAGGAATAGGAAAATTTATCAATTTGAAACACCTGAATTTGAGTCATAACCATATAGGTAAGAAAAGTACCTTGATAACGTGCTTCTGATTGAATATAGCCAATTAATTAATTAATTAACACCGAATATGTACACGGTATACGTTTCCAAAATTTTTAGACGTCATTCCTGACCAGATTGGAGCCCTCGTCAAATTGGAGACTTTGTCTCTTTCTTCTAATCGAATTCGTGCCATTCCGTCGCTGTCAAAGCTTCAGAAATTGAGAGATGTTAACCTGAGGTAACTATTTTTCCATGAAAACAAATTTCTTATTGGCTATTTCGTAATATTGTAATCCTAAACTTTTGTCTTTTCTTTTTATTTCTAGTGAAAATGCAATCACATCGTTTCCAAAAACATTTTGCACACTAAAATCTCTGATTGTGTTAGATTTGACAAAGAATCGTATCACAGAAGTTCCAAATGGAGTCGGAGACTTACAAGTCATTGAGCTTATTCTTAATCAGAACCAAGTAAGGAAATTAAAATTAGAATATTATGAACCTATTTTAATTTTAGGCCTTAAATGCACGATTTCTCTACTTCTTACAGATTAAAAAAATTTCAGAAGATTTGTCGAGATGTCCAAATCTCAAGACTCTTCGCCTTCAAGAAAATTGTTTGACGTTGACAGATTTCCCCACAAAAATTTTGTCAGAGTCTACAGTCTCCCTTCTCACAGTTGAAGGGAATTTATTTGACCTGAAACAATTCAGTGAGTTAGAACACTACGATAAGGTACAAAAAATTCCTTTCTTTACTTCATTTTTTAGCCCTAATTTTATTGACTTACGTTTAATTCATCGTTTTATTTTTTCTCCACAGTATATGGAGCGTTACACCGCGACGAAGAAGAAATTAAGCTAATTTGATTTACATGTAAAGTTTGGACACATTTTTAGCTTGATATTTGAGTCGAGTATTATTTACTTTAAGATCCAACGCATAGGATTAAAAGCTTACGTAAAGTATTCGATGTTTAAAAACGCAATGTCGAAAACCCTTGTTTTGAAGTCTCTTGACTTTCCTTTCCCTTTTCTTCCTGTTTGAAATAATTTTCGACAGGTGGTATTTCATTTATGATTGTGATATTTTAATTTAATTGAGTTTTAGTTTTAGTACTCACTCCCGTATGAATTTGACAGTGAGAATAAATTAAGGTTAATTTATTTTATGTTATAAATTAAGAAAATACAGTCATTGGATCACAAGTCATTTTATTTTTATATCTAACCCGCGTATAAATTTTATCATTCGTGCTCGAGTTAATCCAGCTTTTTGAACTTTCATATTTTAAGCAGAATTTCATTTCATCCAGGTTAATCTCAATTCCAATCCAATGCAATGATAAACATGCACATGCAGTTAGCTCTGATTTGGAAGCGGGGAAAAATTAACTAAGCGAGTAACTTAATACTATTTTGCAGTTTTTGATAAAATGTTTGATTTTTCTTTGTGTGAAGGTTAGTTGTAAATTGCGGTAGAAGAGCTTGATTGGGCTCTTGGGTTGTGAACGTTGCTATTGATGACGTGACTCATATATTTGGTTGTCCCCTGCATTTTAGCTTCACAATCATCACAAGTGTACACTGGTTGTGTACTTTTGATTCCTTTGCAAGTTTTCAAAACATGATTAGTACTTTCCACGTGTCTTCGAAAACCCTGTAGGTCAGAAAAACGGAAAATATTTTAATTCATATCACTTTAAAATTTCAAAACATTTTTTCAATGCATAAGTTATTAACTTACCAGTTCATTGTCACACGCAACATTGCAAGCAGCACAATAGTAAACCATTTTTCCATCAATCTCTCGTGCATATGAAGCCAATTGACCAAAATGAGCATTAAACCCTGTGGAACAAATTAAAAGTAAATAAAATTTTCAAAAAACCTTGGATCCATTTTGAAACGATTTCTTGTCATGCATGCATGTGATTCCAAATAGCAGTTTGTATTTGTAACCGTAATCGAAAATTCAGATGCGTGCGATATTCTGCACAGAATTTGCTAGCAAACGATGCGTGTGTACTGTACTGTGTGACACAATTTATACACAAAATCGATCACATCATGCATCACGTTCCCCCGTGTGATCTGCGTGTTTAGTGACATTCATGCATGATTCACATTTAATTCCACAAACAGATACGGAAGTTAATTGAAAATGTTTTATGTGAAAATTTACATCTGTGCCTTCGCCTTCTGTCTGTGCCCTAGATGCGTCAGCGTATTTGTATTTATGGGAATTGCGTGTCTGGTGCGTTGCGTTCCTGCAAACCTTATACCGTAAATTGTAGAAAATACAACTTCGGGATATATTAAATCCATCAGGGTCTTCGGACACTGGTTTTCACCACTTCTCCCAGTTAAGGTTAATAGTTAAGTTAGTTGCCCAGTTAAGTTAATTTTCCTAAGTCATTATATGCGGAAAAGAAGCCCACGGCCCTTGTATTAATTCGGTAGTGGCATGCTAGAGATTATCCAACTTTCTTCATAAGGATCTTTGGAGAAAGTCGGAGAAAGGCCCATGATGTATTCGTAATACGGTAATTTGTTGTGATAAAGGCTGGGCTGTCTATTATTAAAAAATTATATAACAAAAATAGAATATGATCCAATCCAATCCAACCTAGCTTTGCCTTGGCATCCAAATCCTAAGTAATTGTTTCTCTGCTTTCTTTCTCCTTTCACCGCGCACCGGGTGAAAGCGAACTTTCACTTTAGAAATAGAAATATCATTACAAAATCCAAATACTCAAATACTCACCATTCAAAAGTGGTTCATTTGGACCAGCATGGACATTGACGCCTGAACCCGTGTGATTAATTCCATATCTAGAAAAAAATATAATTTAATTTCAATTTGTAGATAAATGATGAAGTGACAAGTATTAATTGTGACCATAGGACGAACGGGCCTTACCGTTTCCTCAAGTCAATTTGTAATTGAATGACTTCTTTCTGTTTTTGAATGAGAGACTTCATCTTTTCTTGAGTTTCCAAAGTGCAGCCTACATTAAAATAAAAATTATGATAGTTTGTAAAATGTAAATTACCTTAGATCAGTACATAAGTTCGGAATAATTTGTATAGGTATAAATACAGAAATACACAATACACCGAAGATTCCAACGCATTTTATATCAAAAACTCTTATACAAAATATCTCTTTCAAAGTAAATATATTTTGTACGTATTTGTTTCAAATCAAGATTTCAACTTACAGCATTTAGACTTTGACTCATTGCCTTTCTTCGTATCTGCACAGAAAATATTTTGTAATCCTTCGAACAGAGCAAAAACTTCTCTCTCAAGAGCTTTCTGGCGTTCACACAAGTTTCTCAGTTGTTGGTCCACCACTTGATGTTGTGAGCTGGAAAAAAATGTCACCATTAAAACCATTAATCAATTTTTATAACGTCAACTCTATATATACCGTAAGTGAGCCATTTACGGTACCACATATTTCCAAATTACCCAAGAAACTCATTGGTGGGCGTGGTCAATTTGGTCACAGACTTTTTTCCAACTTTCTTTCCTTTTCCCTTCAGAGGTTTCTTAGTCTTTGACTTCGCGAGGCTGACGCCGTCTTTGTCTTTTTCCTTAAGACTGTCCGAGGATACAACGGGTGATTTGACCTTAGCCGGAGTCTCCTTGATTCTTTTCATTCGTTGAGGAGGTGGTGTGTCTTTAATGGCCGTGACGGCAGAACGAATCGCTCGTGAAACCGCAGGACCATCAAATACTTTCGCATCAATTTTTTTCTGCACTGGCTTCCGAACCGTTGGTTTAGTTTTAGAACGTGAAGAAATCGTTGTACCATTTCCTGTTGGAGATTTCTGTGCTCCAAGCTTTCCAGTCGCAGTCACCGAATGTGTTTTATGAATACTGATCTGAGACCGAGATCGACTTTGGATAATCAATGAACTTTTTGACTCACTCGGACTATTAAATGGAACTATTGGTCTTCCACGGGACATCATTGAGACTCGACTAGTATTTGGAGTGATCACTTTAACAGTTGAGATTAATTTTGGATTATCATTGCTGAGTCCAATTTTTGTTCCAGACAGGGTCAGAGTTGTGATTGAATCTGCGGGCTTGGTTAGCTTCTCTAACGTTTCGTCACGTGTGGCCGCCATAACCAACCAATCTGGAATCTTCCGTACCACGTCATTGTGTGGCTGGAAAGTTAATTGGACGTGTTAAAGTTAAATAATTCATAATTAATTTAATTTTGTTGTTATTTTTTTTAACTTACGCTTATTTGTGGGTATGTCCGGTCAGACTTCAATGGATTTATGCTGCACTCACTCTTAGAAACATGGAGTCGGGCAGGTGGGAGCTGAAAATTGTTCGGAGCTTCGACATATTTGGTATTTTTCTTAGCTTCAGGTGATGATGGTTTCTTGTTTCCCTTTTTTAATAATAAAATTATTACAATGCACTTTTTAAAAAAGTGTCTATATTGTTTTAAAAAAAAATCTTAAA